>APFE031117543.1:0-14500 GCA_000404065.3 Pinus taeda
TTAAGAATCTAAAATTTTAATGTAATATGAACAGTGAATATATATATACATATAATAATAATAATAGAAAATTTGTATATGCAAGTTATAGGTGTGGAAGAGCATGAGATAGGTCTAAGACTCATTGAATTTGATGCTAGTTATTGTCTTTTAAGCATGAAGAGAATACGCTTAGCAAAGGCTATAAAATGTATATGGGAAGAAGGATTTTTCATGTTTTCAAATATATTAAAGGTTTTTAGGGTTATTCATGCTTTGGAATGTAAGAGAAATTTGAAGGATTTTTCATGTTTTGGATTTTAATATAAATCATACTTATACATATTATCAATTTTTTGGAGTAGCAATAGTTCACCCAAAGTCTTTCCAATAACACATTTGAGTTAGAAACTCTTTAACTACTCCTATGATTTAGCCCATTGCAGCTAGGGCTCCTCTTCTTTCACTAGTATGAATAACCTCCTTGGCATGTACAAAGATAAATTTATCATTGTTGATAGTAATGATGACTTTTCTATTAAAAATAACAAGAAGAAATCTTAATTTAATTTGTCTTTGAATTAAATTAGGAATTAAATCAAAATTCCATTCTCATAGCAACTTGTAATAGTTAGCTATGTTAGTTTGAATTAGTTGGCTTAGGAAATTCGAGTTGGAAGTATAACTAGAGTCATGTAGAGTGATCCCTAAATTTTAGGGGCCTAGTTTGAGTTCTTTTGAGTTGTAATTAATTAACTTAGTCTAACCGAGTTATAGTCAGTTAAACTAGTTCCAACTATTGGAGGAACTAGTAGGAGGTCTAGTAGTGGTGACGGGCACCAGTGTAGCTTCATTGCTCTACCAATTAACTGAAGATTCACTCATAAATGACTCATGCATGGCAGTTCAGAGGAAGACCCAACTGAGATTAGAGTTCAAGGACGATGTACTATCAGTTGTATAATTTTATGAGTTGTATAGATGGTGCATGCAATTAGTAGAAGGCCTATGATGGATTGCCCAGTTATGGAGAGAGAATTTCCCAGTTAAATATGGGCTAATTCTCTTAGGAATTTCACAAGGAAGTAGGGGATTGGCAGGAAGCAGATTTGGCTAATTGTTGGTTTGAGTTGGTTTGTGAAGCAAAGAGATAGATTTTATTTTTGCAATAATTGTTTAGGTTGAACAAGCATTGTATTTTATTCTCAGATCTTTTGGTTAATGAAATATAGATAGTTAGGGTTTTGAGCAGTTGCTTTCCCCAGAGAAATATTGTGTTATGTGTGATTGATATTCTTCCTTTTATGCTTATTGTTTTCATCAATCAATTTTGCTTTGCGTTGACTAGTAGAGTAGAATCTTGTCTTGTGTTTTAGCATATCACATAATTTGTTGAATCTACAAGTAAAAAATCTACATGGTATTGGAGTTGAAGACAATATAGAAGAGGAGAATTTGACTTTGTTGTGCAAGTGAAATCAAATTTACAAGTTCATACTTCAAAGTCAAAAATATTTCATTCTACGGTTTGAGACTTGAGTATGCCCTGGAGGGTAGCTCGAATTACATAGCTTGGAAGGATAGGATGGAGGTAATGTTGGAAGAAAATGGGCTCAAGGAATTTATAGGTCATGATATTTCGAAGCCTCCAACATCTAATGCTAAAGATATGGCTGAATGGAGAAAGTGTGTGGAAAAAGAGAGAAGGATTACCCTAGAAGGATTTTAGGATCACATTGTCTCAAATCTCCATGGTAAGGAAACTCCATTTGCAATGTGGAAGGCATTGACAAACCTGTTTCAAAATAGTAGTGACCACAGGAAGCTGGCACTGAAGAACAGATTCAGAAAGATCAAGATGGAGAAGGGTGACTCAATTTCGAAGTACTTGACCAAGTTCACCCAATGTCGGGATGAGATTGGAAGTGTCGTGATTACTATTGCTGAAGACGATATGGTGAGCCTAACACTTCTTGGACTTCCCAAGATCTGACACAGTTACCATGACTCAGTTAATGGAAGGGAGAAGCTACCAGGGAGTGGTTATGGTATGACTTGGTATAGGAAGAGATTCGCTAGAACACCGAAGATGGATCCTCATCAAAGCATGTTGATGAGGAGAATTGTACCTTAGTGGGTAAGGCAAAGAGAGGGAAGAGGAAGTCATCCCATTCCAGATCAGATTCTTGTTAGGGCAGCAAGAAGAAGGACATGTTGAAAGTCAAATTCTTTCACTGTCATGAGCTGGGACACTTTGCCATGAAGTGTTCGCTCAAGAAGGCTGGTAAGAAGCCCTTAGGAGGAGTGGCAAGTGAAGTTCTTACTTCACAATTCAAACTAGACTCTATCCTCATCGCTTGTATGGTGTCATCGATGATGGGTAGTGTGTGGTACCTGGATAGTGGAGCTTCTTTCCACATGACTAGTAACAAAGATCTATTCAATAACTTGGAGGAGAAGGATCTCTAGATGCATATCAGGATGGGTGATGATGGGAGGTATAGCGCTACCAACATCGGTACAGTTACCTTTCAAAGGGAGTCAAGTTCTCCCCTCACTTTGTGAGATGTTATGTATGTTCCTGATTTGAAGAAGAACTTAGTATCTATTTCCATGTTGGAGGATAGAGGCTATGCTGTGATATTTAGTAATGGAAATGTGTTCCTTCATCACATAGCCATAGGACAGGTGAAGAGGATAGGGGTTCGAGTGAAGAACCTCTACAAGTTGTAGGTAGAATATTGTGCTTCCTTGAGCACTAAAGTAGAGAAGGTGCAAAGCCGAGACATCAGTGAGTTGTGGCATAGGATATTGGGTCACTTTCACCATGGTGCTTTGAAGATCATGCAACAAATTTCTACTGGGTCTTCCCAAGGGTACACTAGAGCAGGTAGACACATGCAAAGGATGTACATTGGGAAAGTACACCAAAGCTTCCTTTCATGAAGAAGACAGTCAAGCACAGATGATCCTCAATTGAGTTCACTCAGATGTGTGTGGACCATTCTCGACAGCATCCACGACCATATGATTTTTCTTGTAAGTGTTGGATCTTCTTCATGCAGAAGAAATATCATACTTTTGCTAAGTTTTTTGAATTTAAAGCACTTGTAGAGAAAGATACTAGTAGGAAAGTTAAATCTCTCAAGAGTGATAATGGTGGAGAGTATGTGTTGAGTGAGTTCAAAAAATTTTGTGCATCATAAGGCATTTGGTGGGAGTTGATAGCACCTCATAACCCACAACAGAATGGGGTGGTTGAAAGGAAGAACATGAGTATTGTGGGAGTGACACGGGTGATGTTGCATGATCAGGGACTAACATTACACTTGTGGGCTGAAGCATGCAACACAGTTGTTTATTTGCAGAACATAAACTCTCATTAAATTCTTAGGATGAGCACATGGAAAGAGGCCTTTTCAGGGAAGAAACTAGATGTGGCACACTTTAGGATTTTTGGTTCATTAGTCTATTTCCATGTAACCAAATATGCACGGAAAAATATTGAGCCAACAACAGATTTGGGCATATTTGTGGGGGTGCACTGATACACCTCACAACTATTGGGTGTACCAACCAATCAACAAGATGATAGTGGTTCGTGGAGATGTAAAATTTGATGAAGAGAAGGCCATGAGATGTTACCTTGAGAGGGAGCTTCTGCTACATGCGATTGAGGAGATTTTAGCTCCAAAGGAGGAACCTTAGGATAATGTGGAGCAACCACATGCAGAGGAGCAGGGAGTGGACACCCACTCACACAGAGTGTTCCAGAGATGGGAGAAAGCACACCAGAGAGGCTAGTAGGTTATTGCATGATGCTAGAGAGAATGCGAGAGCACCCACATCACAATGCAGGTAGAGGAGGTCACTAAAGAGGTACACTGGCTACATGGCTCTTACGAGTAGACGTGTAGAGATTGAGCCATCCTCTTTTGAGGAAGCAATGTAGAAACCACTTTGGGTTGATGCCATGGTTGAGGATTATGACTTCATTGTTAGGAACAGTGTTTGGGATGTGGTCCCAAGACCAGAAGACAAATCAGTGGTGAGTTCCAGATGGATTTATGATGTAGGAGCATCCAACACCCTTAGTCAAAGGGATGAATCCAAAGTAAGCAAACGTGGACCAAGGGAGAAAAACAAGGAGAAAAATATACTTTGAAACAGATTTAAAGATTTAAAGGATGGACAGATAAGTCTCGAAGACTTATTAATTATAATTTGTCACATATGTATTCTGTAGCGGGCTTTAGGGCTTTACTAGAAAGTTTTGAGGAAGGGATATGATCGGATCCTTCCTAGTGATCTGATCCAGTGTTCCTTTAGATATATATATTCTGCCATATGTACGCATATAACAAGAGCTTTGGGGCTTTTTGTTGGAGGATTGATCGGATCCTTCCGTGATCTGATCCAACACTTCTTTTATATATATATATATATTGTAATGCCCCACTTAAATCTTATCCTACAAATTTTGTTAATATTTAAATTATCTAGAAATATTGAGAAACATTGGTCTAATATAAAATTCATGATTTCCATTATTCAAATTCTCCACTTACCTTCTCCAATTGAATATTAGGTAGGATATGGTCTCCTTCCATTATTTCATAATATATGTATTCATTTCACATTACCCAATGTACCCTCACATTTACTAAGGAAAAGACATGGTCCTCTCCATGTAATTTCATTTCACATTACCCAATGTACCCTCACATTTACTAAGGAGAAGATATGGTCCTCTCCATGTAATTACACCTCACATTCCCAAATGTACTTTTCAAATTTACTTGGGAGAAAACATGATCCTTTCCCATTAAATTCTCAATTTTATATTCATCTCACATTTCCAAATGTACTCCTAGCTTACTTGGGAGAAGAGAAGTCAACTGTAAGGATGGATGAGAAGTTAATGACATTAATGAGAGGTGGTTGAGATGGAGAAGGGAAGGAGGGTATAAAAAGGAAGGGGGAAGGAAGAAAGGGGGAGGTTGGGTTCTTGCCTATGATTATGGGGGGTTGGTTGTGATTGTTTGGACTTGTTATGATTTTGGGAGACCTTGGAAACCCATGGAGGTTTCTTGGGTTTCAGAGGAGGAAAGTATTGTTATCTGGTTTTGCACATTCTTCTTGAGGACACACTATATCTGGTTGGACTTGGGCACGAAGGGCTAGGGAACCTGTGGAGGTTTCCTGGGCTAGGAATTTGTTTCCTAGTTGGCTGGGAGGTCAATCTGGTTGGGTCGGTGAGAAGGAGTGTTCAGCTGGAGCTATAAGACAAAGGTATCATCATCAACCGCCGAAACATGTATTTTTCCATGGACTACTCTTGTTAAGTTGATATCAATGGAATGCTCACCTTAATTTATGTTGCTTATGATAAAATGATAAGATGTTAAATGTTTAAAGCTTTGTGAGAAGGTCAGCAAGCTCCTTTTATTACTTGCAAATCAACAGGAAAATAGATCTGTTAGTGTATAATAGATTGAGGCTCTAATAATAGGAATCAGGTTCTTACACATGGTATCAGAGCGGGTTCAACCTCTAGGACCTATGGACCCTTATTTTGTCTTCCTTCTCAAATGGTTAATTTAATTTTACCTCCTCTTTCATACTCTTATTTTAAGCTCAAAAGCCCCTCCTTGGAATTTTATTTTAAAACCCTTTACAAAAGGTGCACGCTCCTTCTAGCAACAATCTAGTCATGTTTTAAGCCCCTTCACACTTCCATCGATTTTCCTAGACAAGGAAATCCATACTTGACTGTCTTAGAGTGGACCATTCACTGACCGCAATGTTTCATTATGGGGCCAGACTTCCTTTTCTAAAAAAAAATAATAATAATTGAGATCCTGTCACTTGCTACTGCGTTGCATCCACCATTAATTAGAGTTGGCCAGAGCAGAGGTGCGATATAGATATTTTGATTGGGGATAGGATTATAATATGGCTCCAATTGATCCCCATTCCTTCACAGACTCCATGCATCCTCTAACAAAGCATGTCCATCTTTCATTGTATTTTGATTTTAATAGCAAAACGATTGATGGGTCTGCGATTTTAACTCTTGAAAGTCCATATTCTGGAGATCTATATCTTGATACCAGATGCCTCAAAATCCATGGAGTTTACAATGATGCTAGTAATTCCTCTTCGCCTTCTGCTTACATACCTTTCATTTTGGAAAATCCAGATCCCATCAAGGGCTCTCTTCTCAGGGTTTCTCTTGTAAATCAAATCTCTTTTGCCGTAATATTCAGAACCCATCAATCTGCTTCAGCTATTCAATGGTTGAATCCAGCACAGACCGCAGAAAAAAAAAAATCATTGCCGTATGTATGCACTCAATGCCAGTCTATCCATGCTCGTTCTATATTCCCTTGTCAGGACACTCCCAGAGTGAGGATTCAGTACTCGGCTGTGCTAAACATTCCTGAACATATGAGCTCTGTAATGTCTGATGCCCACAAGGGCCGGATGGCTCCTTCAGCAAAACCCCTTCTTCTATTTGCCTTTCCTTCTTGTTTGCAGAGGGCACTGATGCGAGTCATGCGCTAACTTTCCCTTTCTATGGCATCTTTATGATACTAATTAAAAGTCAACACTGATAATCCGCGGCTATTGCGGCTATGGACTGGATGAAAAAAATGACGCCTAGCAGACACTGAGTTTGAACGTGTTATCGCGGCTATACAGACAAAGTCAGGGAAGATAATCTTGACTAATAAACAATTCGTTCTAGATTGAGCCTAAGACAGCGATTGTGTTGGCATTGACACCAAGCCTGCCCTTATCTCGAATGGGTCTAACCAAGTGGTTATCTCTGTGTATGGATACCGACTTTAATCTGTTATAGCTTCAATAATCAGTCAGTGTTTTCCATAATCCCTAATTATGGATTCAACCCAAGCTTGTTTGGAGGCCGTGGAGGTGACTTCGTACTTCAGGTGCCCCATATCGATGGAGCTGATGAGAGACCCAGTAAGTGATCGCATTCGACAGAAAAAAAAATAAAAAAAATTTGGGAATACATGTCGTCAATGAGCTCAGGTGCTTGTTGTAATCTTCCATGTTGGCAGATACCATCAACAACAAGCATGTTGGCTTTTTCGTCTAGTGTGCACTTGTTCTCTAACATCATCCTAGCAGGTTAAGCACGGGTCAACTTTGTGAACCCCAAAGTGGGCATGTTTCTATGGCTCTGCAATAGCATTTCGTTGTCGAAATTACGTTCTGCAATTTCACCATTGAGGAATGGCATCCGAACTAGTACCTCCAAGTCTCTAAAGATAGTGATAGGAGAGCGGCATACATCTAAGGGACTCTCTGATTTCATCAAGAGTACCACTGGGATCAAACACAGCTACCCCCTATCACCAACTAAACATTGGTATCTCCAAGTCTCTCATTGTTGTCATCATGAGGGACCATAAGACAGTAGTAGGACAACTTCCATACATCCAAGGCACTTTCTGACTTCATCAAGCAGGGTTGCCAGCTATCGCTAACTATATGGCATTTACATTGATGCACTAGAAACAAACCTCAAAGGAGGATACTCATTCTGATGACAGCTGACTTCTTGTTCAACTCTTGATTGTAGACGATGTGGTCCTCTTGATCTACTTACTTGAGGGCCTTCAAAGTGAGTTAAAAGCCCTCAATAGTTTTGTGACCATAATGGTAGTGAACCTTAACAAGATTAAAGTTATTGTCAGACCTCAGATATCAATTTGTTTTGTTCCTAAGGTACTCTGCAATTTAATCATCATCTAGGATTGCTTTTCTCTATTGAGGCACTCACACTATCTGTATTGACTTTTGGAATGACACTAGTCCCAACTCCTAATCTAGTACTACCTATTGTAATCAATCAGGACTAAAATAAGATGAAAAACATGAAAGTAACATGGTCCTATGTTCTGAGATCAGAAGTCTGCTCTCCTTGGATCCTAACATGCAATATTAAGAAGAACATGTGCAAATCCAGCTCTGGAACTGAGCTCAAAACTACTTGTATGAAAGGAAGAAATACTACTACTGTAATCTTACTAATACTACCACAATTATCAGTCAAACTAAAGAATACGAAATAGAGCACTGTCACACCACAAGAATCAAATAGTCATGACATCAATTCTACAGCATCTATCTACATAGGAAAAGCAACAATATGATTTATGATAACTAAAAAAAAATTAAAAAATGGGAACAAATGAAATGTAACATACATATGTTTATATATCTGGCAGTGTAACTTCGTGGAGTGGACCCTGCTCTAGGCTTGCACTGCCTCAACTGTAGCTCACTCTACTTTGAATCTACAAACTCAAAATGGAAGCACACAAAACCAGTCTGTATAGATATAAAAGAATTGTTCAAAAGTTACATATGCAGAGAGTTTTCCATCCTCTGTTGACTGACAAGCTTTACAATATATAGCTCTGGTTCAAGCCCCATTTTAAAAAACAAAAGAACAACCAGTAAATACCAAGACAATTTGTCTTGCATATTATCTACAGTTGGTTGAAGGCACACTGTAATCCACCATCCATCTCCATCATATGCATCGAGTGGGCAACAATCTAGTTACTTGAATCGGTGGTCCAATACTATTAACAGCTGCAAAAATTGCCCCATAATACATATAAGCCCAAAAAGCATGAATGAGGAGTAAGATCATCGCTAACCTGCTTCCTCAATAATAGGAAAATGGATTTGGCTATCACTAAGCTGGTGAATGATTGCCAAAAATAGGGTATCGAGTCCACCTCAGATTCTGTTGTAAAATTGAGCAAGATTTTCCCTTTTCTTATCAACTATATTGGAAACCATGTACGTGACCCCAGTTGAAGCTGGAATGACAAAATTCCTCTGATGTATAGAACTCTAACGTTCTCTCCATCTGTGTCCAATGATCAAAACATTGAAAATTCATCCCACTCTATAACAACTGTATAAACTTTCATTGGACACCATATTAGTGGGAAGTGGAAATGCAAACCTATCCATTGTATGCCAATCTTTTGAGTGAGTTGGCATAAAGCTCTGCTCAAGCAATTGCCAAACTAAGCAATGGATAAGCTATAGGATCCTTTTCCCTTGAGTAGCCAGGCATCTCAATCTATCCATAAGTGCACGAATAACGTACTGCCGAAGAGTGTCCTCATAATATGCCAATGCTAGCCTCTAATTTTGCTTGATGATGGTTGTGTTCCTACGATCAACAATCAATCTAAAGTAATCTTCTTGAATCACTATGGGTATAGGATACTTGTCTCTAACAAAGAGACTGGAATTAAACTCCACATTTGCATAAAATTTCTTTCCACAGAATTTGATTGTATACAAGAGAAGAGAAAGCTCTCAATTGGATGTCTCCTGCATAAGCATTTGGATTCCATCTTGCATTCTCTGATAGAATAAAATTGACTTGATATAGTTCACATAATAGATCTTGATCATGTTGATAAGGAGGAGAGGAGGTGTCCAAAAAACTGATGTTGTGAGTATCTTGCAGTCTTTCCCAGCTACAATCTGTTCATCCTGACCTACATAACAATACTTGAACACGTGGTTTCAATTAGGCACATACACAACACCTAGGTGCTAAGTACTCTTGGAAACCGCCCTCTGGTTGATTGGTTTCAGCTAAGTCTACAAACTACCTTTTATGCCTATATAAGACTACAAACCTTGATACAACCTGGAACATATTCAGGTTCCATGTTAATTGAGTAAACTTACTCCATTTTCTAACAAATTCTATCAGGTATAAACTCAATTTGTAGGTTACCAACTACAAGAATACATAATAGCTTGGACAAAATAATAATGAATGGAAATATTTCCAGTTGGTGCATTATTCATATGTCCTGACAGTGATTCTCTGAGCATGTGAACATTTGTACTAGGATCCCTCTGAAGGAGTCAGAGAAATAATTCCTCTTTTACTGAATTAACAAGAGAGTAGTGCAACTATGAAACCCTTACATCTTCATGATAGGTGATGTGGTGTTTTGATAGCTTGGTTGGTAAAGGATGCTTGGTCACTTTGACGTAAGTAGCTTCTACAGTTCATAACCAAATATCATCCTTTTTTCCATTTCCTTTCCTTCAGTCAAGAGACCGTACAAACAAATATGAGAATGCCTATCATAATCTTGGCATCTAATTGAAAAAGTGGTACAGCCATACATGGCCTATTTGATCGGTAGTCCATCAAAAGGACTCAACCGATGTTGTTACTCAACTGTATGTTAACTAGATTGCAATGATTTTATGGATCATATCATAGACCAGAGGTTGTGTTATTTTAGATGGAGCGGGTGTAATGGCTTCCCACTACTGACATTTTCATTGGGTTTATCATCCCAACCAACAAACCCATCCTTGCATGTATGCCGAGTAATAGTGAGCAGAGAAGCTCTTAGAAAATTTTGCACCTAGACTTGTAATCTAGATCAGAGTCCTCAAAATTGATTTTGAAGGAAGATAACTTAGTATCATACAAAGTTAGATCGTTGACATCGATTGATATATTGAGAACTTTCCTCCGTGTTGTCGTTCAGTTTTGGGTGCAAGTTACTCTAGAGGACAAAGCATCCCCCCAATTTTAAACAGTGTTGCAGCGTAATTTACACTAAGATATGCATTCTAGACATATGCCTTGTGGCCATTATTGAGAGACAAAGATCCTTGAATGAAACAGAGAACATAGCCTAGATATTCATTTCCACAAAATATCCGCGTTGGTGAATTAAGTAGGCTATAAGTACAAATTAATTCATGAATTTAAGCTTCCCAAGGTGACACAACATTCGACAATCTGATATTGAGGGCCTAATCTCTTAAATTTTGTCTATTTTTTTTAAGGCCACCTGATACTTGAGCTTTTGCTTCCAGGTCATGTTTGCCACTTTTAAGCCCTATTATGATGTCTTCTGGCAAACCAGAAGAAAAGTCCATCTCAATGCAGTTTGCACAAACTTGATTAAGTTGAGATCAGTCCATTATTGGTTTTTGGGGCGCAAAAGTGAAAATTTCCAAAAGCGTTATCTATGGAGGTTAGGGCTTATGTCCCTAGAAATGCAATGGCAGTTTTAGCAACCTTACCTATAGTGTTGTTGATGAAAAATCAAGAGAGTGGAGACCATGGTTTTACTACTATTTAGGCACAAGCCTTCCTTACCCATAAACCTATTAATTTTTTACCTTTGTTGCTCAGTTAGTTTTGTCCAGCAGTGATGGTGCTCCAGCTTCATTGTTTTGTTTCCTGTGCACAGCAGCAGAGAGAGGGAAGTCTATATGAGGGTGCAGCTCTAGTGGAATAAATAAGGTGCACAACAGTTATGTATCGGAGATATGGAGCGGACGCATGCATGCATGCATCAACCTTACAACAATTCCAGAATTTTATTGTTGTTCAGATTTATCACTTGAGTTAGCTTTTCTATTTCGGAGTTTGTTTTTTGCATGGATTATCATTTTTAGATTGGGTGCATATCCCTAGGACTTCTAGGGTGCTTTCATGACAACTTGAGGAGGGCTTAGATCCCAAGGAGGAGTGTGCATACATGTGACAGTTATCCTCTTGGCACTTATTAAAAGAAGAACCATTGTTATCCTATCTTGGATTTATAAAAAGTAGAACAGAATTCTATGCTTACATTTAGAATACTTTCTTGAAAGACTTTGAACTACAGAGGCGATGGTACTATTCTAGGCAATACACGCTAGGCATAGCAAAAATGAAACATGTCTGCCTACCAATTCCATAATGATTCCACAAAGATCATAGTCATTACAGTCGTACCCATAATACCAATAATAAGCCCTCTTGTGAATTCATTGTTCAGACATACATGCTTAAAAATGTGTCTTTATGTTGGACAAAGGCAACATAAAATACGTTAAAGACAAAGTTCAATTCTGATTTACCTGGAAAAAAAAATTCATCCTTCCAAAGGTTTACATCACCTGTGATATTTTGGCAAACAACAGACTTTAGATTACTGTTAATTTAATATTTGCAAGAACCAAATAATGAATAATAGACCGAATGTCACATGCAGTGAGAGTTAGGTCATGCATAGTGATTTTGTAGTGTTGACATGGGTTAAACTTTTGAAGAGTTAGAAATGTCGGTAACTGAAATATGGCCAAATGCCATCATATTTGTTCAGGCTACCTTTGACCTGGATAATAAAATTGTGGAAACTAAAAACTAGCAGACTTTATAATCTTACACTAGTAATTTAATATTTGTAGCGAACCAAGTATGAATAATAGGCAGCGTATCACATGCACTACAAGGAAGAAATGGTACACCGTGCAAGGATTAAAACCAAAGATAATGTCTTAGTTCTTTGTGCCAGATAACATACTAATTTGTGTTGGAATACCTAGTGCAAAACAGAGGGCTAGTATAAACATTGATATTATAGTCCTAATAAGTGATAATGTTCCTAGTCATAGTTCTTAATAGTTCTTTAGTTACATTCCTCATATTATTTGTATGCATGTGTGTGTCTGTTGATATGTGCAACCTATGGGTAACGGCCTTGAGACTTTTCTGAGTTTTTGTATGACAGCATTCTTCTGTTGGGATATTATTCTACAACTGCCTTGTTCTATGCCAATGGTTTAGCTTGAGCTTGTATATGGATATGATAATGCTTTAAGTATCTGTATGTATGCTCAATCAAAATGCTTCAGGTTTTATTATTGACTTGGTGGGATTGGTTCCTTCAATATTAAATATGTTTCTTTGCCCTTTTTATCATTTCTTCACATATACCTTCAATAGTCTTCAAGTAATGCCACAAGTATCTGGTAACCAGGAATGTAAAAAAAAACGGTGACTTGTTTGCTCCGAGAGCCATGAACTGAAATGGATCCATATTTTTAGCTCTTAGTCTTTGTCAAGCTCCCTGATGTCACTTTCTCATAGTAGGAACATCTTGGGGGTGAGAAAGTGAGGTATCTGAAAGAGATAGACCTGACTAATAAAACCTTTGGGCGTAACTAGAAAGACTGGTTGGAAAGAGAGGTTGGATGGACATTTATGTTTGTTTACAGATGATAACTGGTTGTTACAGCTAACTGTTAGATGCTCAATATTTTCTTAGATTTTAAAAACCAGAAATTTTCCTATCCTTCTGTACTAATTTTGACAGAGTTGTTACCTGAACAGAGAAGGTCGAAGTTGTTACTATTCAAAGGAAATCATGCATTAGTTTTTCAGACCTATGTGGAATGTTACATAGATACTAATGAGTACTTACAAAATGCCATTAATAATCCTGAGGCAGAAGAATGCATAGTTATGAGTTATGATGAGCTACATAATCTTCCAAATAAGCGAATCTAGAATGGTTGCAAAAGTCAGACTGCAACATGTGTTACTTAATTTGCACACTAAGAATGGGGCAGTTACAAGAATAACGAATTCAAAGTGTACAAACCTGGGCATATTGCCAAGGAATCAACAACACAAGCCAGAAGATACCAGAGATATGCATTATTGTTCAAATTAGACTTTCTTTCCAAGAACTGTATGCATTAAGATTATGCATTGGAATTCCAGAGTAGAGAATTTGAAATATATCAATTCAATTAGGGAATAATAAGATAAATACTATCCATATAATTGATTAAGAGTTTGAGGGTTAAGAAAATACGTCAAAAGAAACCATGCAATATTAAGAAAAGTGAAGTTAACAATAATGAGAGTTGTTCCAGGCAGTACAATGATAGAAATGGAATATCATGGATCTAGTAGTGAAGATCCATCAAGGTGACACTTGAGAGCACACAAATATGTATATATCACTTGAGAATAAAAATCCATGATAGTATTGATAATGAGTAGTACATACGTACCGATTCAAAGAGCAGAGTACACCAAACAAAAACACTAGGTTCGGACAATAAGATACACAATGCTGACTTGAGAGATGTGATCCGAGAGCAAGGAGATCACCTGTATACAAAGCAACTCAAGGAGAATCAAGATCTAGGCATAAAACTTATGTGAGACCTAGAAAATTGGTAAAAGGTGGTCATGGAGATTTGTAATATCCATTAAGTGATCTTACTTGAATAGAATAACAATGAATGGAAGGAAAATGCCAAGGAGCAAGAAAATGAATCAACGGTGGTCTTTCAAATATCAAAAATTATGAACATGCCTTGTATTAGACATGTGGAAATTGAAGCTCGGGTGTTAAAGAATGTTTTCCAGACAAAAATTAATGGGGCAACATGAGAGTTGGTGGAGACAATCCTGGAAGATATCACTTTGTTGAGCGCAGAACTAAGCTTAAGAAGACCCGTCCTAAATCTCAACCTGACAGAGATTCAAAACCTGATTGATGTTATGATTGAGTTTATAAATGCTAACTATTTTTATCAATAGTTGTTTGATGTTGGTTGTAGAGATAGGGACATAACTGAATCAAACTCTTTCAAGGAATATTTTATGTTAATTCTTATTTCTATCTTGCATTGT
>APFE031117547.1:0-13306 GCA_000404065.3 Pinus taeda
TCGGCATGTATAAATATGTATTGTAACATTGAAAGGAATATAATGAAAAATCAAGCTGGTAGTCTCGATTTTGACATCTAGTGGGAAATCTCTATGTATATGTGTTCTATGTGTTATGCTCTTGCATTTTTATTTTTCCTGTGATTTAGAATTCGTATGTAGGTAATTTCTGTACAGGGTTAAAACCTACATGATGTTCATGGTCAGTGCTCCTTTTGAGTGAAGGTCATGAAGTTTGTCCCATATATCCTTTGCTGATGAATATTTTCCTATATTTTTCTTTATAGAATCAGGTAGCCCATTCAAGATTGCCTTTGATTCTTTTGCATTATACTCCTTGGATTATCTATCCATCCTACTATCATCAATCACTTATTTCCATATTTCAATCCCTTGAGTCTGTAAGAAATTCCTCATTCTTGCTTCCCATATATTAAAGTTCCCATTGAGCCTTGGAGCCTCATCAAATTGATTGTCTTCTATTTTATTAGTAGAGGGAGACACATCTTTAGGAGGATTGGAGACTTTCTTCCTTGACCTCGCCATTTGTGTTCTAAATGTCGACCCTCAAGCTGTTAAGCTTTGAATGAAGGTACCTGATCTGATACCAATTGTTGGAAATACTGAGGGGGGGTGAACCAATATTTCTTTTTCCCACTATTGTTTTACCAGCTAAAACATATATATTCAAAACACAAGATGAACAACAAGAATAAATGCTTTTATCTATATAAACTATGCAGTAAAATAGATACAATATATAGATGGTTGCAATCAGTTGCCAAGCTCCAACTTGGACTTTGGTGAGGCTTCAACCTCTAGAGCACCAACTCTATTTCGCCAAGACACCAATCTTGGACTTAGGAGAACAAACTCCCAAGGACTTCAATCCTTCCTATTTCTGAGGCATCAACCCCAAGGACTCCAATCCTACTTACTTTTGAGGCACCAGCCCCAAGGAATCCAATCCAATCTTGTCAAGACACTTTTGGTAATAATATTCTGCTCTCAGAACTCTTCTCTACTGAGTTCTGTCTGTTTACAACTTCATTGTAGTCTCCATGCTACAACATCAATGACAACCAATCTTCTTATGGAGAAGTCTTTACAACTCTCCATACTGTCCACACAGAGTCTCCAATAGTCTTTGTGCTCTTTGATAATGTCTTCACACAACTTTAGTCAGTCTACTTGTTAGCTGCACTAAACTCTGTATAAAGAACAAATTCTTGTTCAAGCTTATGTTCTCATTGTCACAGTGAATGCTTCAGCATGATTGTTTCTCTACTGGCTGTTTCCCCCCTTCGACTGCCTACTGTCCTGTTGGTCCTTCATCCCTCTTTCTATTCTGCTGCACTCTCTTTCTATTCTATTAGACCCTGACATGGCCTCTATTTCCTCCAGCATATTTCAACAATGTTCGGTAGCTGCAGCAGCCTTCACTAGCGTTCACGAGCAACTTCATACAATTCTTAACCACCTCTACTACTTCTACTACCATACATTCTGGTTCTTCACAACACCAACAACAACAACAGTTCTCTGTTTTTACTATTTTATACATTATCATGCCTTTGTCCAATCATTTCTGCTTACTCAATGGCTCTTTGGCTTCCTCCTCACTTGCTTGAGCTTCGGCTTCCTCAACACTCGCTCGGCCTTCTAGCTTCCCTCCTCCATTCACTTTAGCTTCCTCATGTTTACCTTCAATTGATGTGCTGAAAATATAATGTCGTCACGGATAAATTGGTGTTTCAGCAACGCCGAAATTGGTGTTTCAACAAATTTTTCACAAGTGTTCAACAACTGTGGAAAAGGTTGGTGTTTCAGCAATGGAGAAATTGGTGTTTCAACAACTTTTCTCCAAGTGTTTCAACAGTGTTCAATAGCTGTTAAAGCATGCATACATGGGTTTTACAAGCTCGATAACGTAACTGGATATATCTATATGAGTTCTGCCCTCGATGGCTCCCAATAACTATGTCTGCTTCCTCTGTGGCTCTGATGGCTCTGTTTGTTGTTAAATGCATCCATTACTCCTCTGATGGCTCCCGATAGTGTAGTTGCATGCATACATGTGATTTCTGCTTCGGTAGTTGTTAAATGCATGCGTATAAGCTCTTTGATCGCTCTGTTTCTGTGTTTCCTCCGCTTGATCTGTGTGCTCCTCTTCATTGGCATATATTTCTAACATATACATATATATGACTCCTCCAGTTGTTTGCATCCTCTGTTGCTCTGATAGCTCTGTGTGCTGCCTCCTATGGCTCTATTCTTCTTTGGCATATATATATGTGTGTGTGGCTCCTCTTGCTTTGATAAGCCTCCTTGCGCTGATATGTCTATTTCCACACACACATATATATATGATATATATATAGCTCCTCCTGTAGCTCCTTTTAGTCCAATGTGGCTCCTCTAGCTTGGCAGTGTCTTTCAAAGGTCTCCTTGCATATATGAATGCCTCCCTTGCTCTGATATCCTGTAATATGCTTTGATATGCCTCCTTAGGTAACTCCTATTTACTTATGGCTTGGCTATCTTGATGGCCTTGCTCCTATCTCTTCATGAATCTGCTCTGCATCCTCTTGGCTTCATGTCATCCTCTAGTATCCAAAATATTGCCATATTGACATCAATGACAACCTAGGTCAACAATATGTTCACAAGAAGTTTAGGTTCCTAGTCATTTTTGTTTAAACCAACCCTTAATATTATATGGCATGCCTAATCACCACAACAATGGGGAGAAGTGGAGGTTTCAATTTTACTAGTTACCTTCTCTTGCCAACCATGTAATAAAGGGAGGAGTTGATCTAAGTTGTAGACTTATCTAAGTAATTTTGAATCTTGAGGGTCACATGTTTGGTGCGACCAATATTATGCACCCATAGATGCATGTGAGAGGGTAGCCTTCTCGTAATATATTAGGGGAAGAGATTCAAAAAAATTATTGGTTTAACTACAAGAACTTCACATGATAGAATCCCAAGATGATAAAGAAAGCTTTCTTCCCCATCCTTGGAGTTATAGAGAGCGAGACCTCAATTTTCATTGTTTTCTAGTTTCAAAATTTAAAACTCTAAATATGTAGAAGAAATGATTTCTTTGAGCTTTGGTTTAACTAGGCCAACATTAGGAGTAAGTGATTCAATATTGACCATGCTCACAAAACAAAACTTCCTTTATTTCAACAAAAATAGGGTTCCAAGTCCATTTGAGTAATAGTCAGGGATAATATTTTGACTATTAGTGTATTTTTTCATTGTTTTTGGGGAATTCACAAACCCTATGCCTATGTCCCACTATCTATAAATAATCCACATCTTTGCAGCCATGGTTTCCTTAAAATATAAAGATTATTTAGAACCTAGTCCCTAAGCTCTAAGGAGACTTGACATGGAATCATTAGTGGAACAAAGCCTCCTTTCATATGAGTTTTTGAAGTGAAATTTCAGCAAAAATGTGACATGAAATAGAAGATATGAAGGAATATAAGGGATGGAGGAGTATGTTGTTGTTAGCAACCACCTTCAACTATCTTTACTTGATGAAGGCCTTCAAATCCAAATCCGAACAACTAGGCTATGACATATCCTAAAAAATCATCAAGATAGAAAGGCCAATGGGTCTCTAATGTGATATCATCTCCATTCTATTGATATCAAGGATAGGCTTAACGAAGACCTCTTTGGAGCCCTAGTCGGGAATGAAGCTTCTAAGTGTGTTATTATTGTTAATGTCAATGGAATTCTATTGTCTTAAGAAGAATACATCGAACATAAATTCATTAATTATTATAAATAGTTTTTTAGTCATAACATGAGATACATGAATACAATGTCTATGCAAATTTTGAGGAATTAAACCATAATACTGAGAAACAAAGCATAGTAACAATGAAAGCTCAATATCTAGTCACACATGTTACGTGTTCACTATGAGATTCGTGTTTGAGTCTATATATGCCATCCTCATTAAACAAAATCATTTGTGCTCACAAAGATTTCTTCATGGAGTCTATATAAGTCTCTCTCATAGGAAAAAAACCTCAAACTAAAATCCTACAAGGAATCTAGGATAGAAACCCTGAATTCAACAATTAAGTAGGAATTCAAGCGGACATACCCATATTAAAACCTAACAGATAGCCCCAAAATAAAAAATAGTAGATTGACCAATGATAAACCCTTACCAGACATCCACGGCCATAATTAATTCAATTCTTGGAGGCTAGATGAATGTTTCTGCACAAAATCCAAGCATTGACTTCGTCAACTTTCTCCATCAGCTCCCACAAAACAAAATTCACATCCTCAAGGCACTGGGAATAATTGTCGTATATATGCTCGAGGAAAAACCCATTTTCTTCATCATAAAGCATCATATAAATCTCCATTGTAAAAATACTTAGTGAGGGTTTAATCAGTAAAGAGTTTCCAAAAAGAAAAATTGCCTTGGCATAGCATGTGTAGTAAAACAAGTTCAAAATCAAAGTAAATATAGTGAAAGTGGCTTCATAATGTTTCACAAGATAGATCATCAATAAAAAAGTTACTCATGTATTTTTTATGGTAGGAATTCCTTGCCATCACTACTACAAACCATGCCTCGACAATCAAGAACATTACCTAGCAAATGAAGAATAATATGATTGCCCATACACGGATCCACTAGGTTTGAGAACACTTCCACAACATAGGCACCTAGTGAAGGTTGGAAAAAGATCCTAGTGTGGAAAAAGAAACAAAAACACACCGATTCATACCAATTAAATATGTTTCTTTTTTAGATGTAATAAAATTCCTCGTCATACTAGTTGGGAGTCATGACTCTAGTGCTCCTCCTGTGCTCTACATCCACTATGAGGCCAAAAGCAATGAGATTGAAAATTAAGATGATGAACATAAGCACCTTTTATGCCATTGTCTTTTTCTTCCTGCCAGAAAATAGGATGAAGATGGATGGATAGATAACACTCGCCTTCTTCAGTTGAAGAAAAAAATAAAGAAAAACCCTTACAGAGTAAACAAAAATTTGATAAGTTAGATTGCGCATAGAGGAGCTTTTTGCATGAACAAAAAATATCACAATACTTATTGAGACAAAATGAAAATTTTAAGACGAAATAATAAAAATAATAATTTTGTCTTAAACGAATGTCTCAAAAACCCCTTTCGTGTAGTAGTGTGGTCTTTAATTCCATAGTTGAAAAATGTTTAATTTTTAATCCAAAAAAGAAAAGGGTTATGTTTCCTCACCACTTTTTCATTTGATATGTTTTTTAATATATTTCATAGTCATGATATTTGGTTTTTAATTCCAAGGTTGAAAAATAATGAAATTTTAATGCTAGAATGGATAATGGGATATGTTGCATCACCACATTTTAAAATTGGGATGGAATGAAACTTTTGAAAAAATGGGAACTTGTTCAAGTTCTCATTAAGATTGTAAATTTGTTTCTTATCGAGATTCATTTGTTATATTTTATTTATAGGATGTATTGGTTTACATTGTTGCCTTGGATGAGTCTCTCACTTGATGTAAGTGCTAGATAATTGGAAGAAGCATCACCTGCTAGAAAACCTCAAGAAATCTGAGTTTGTTGAGTAGTCTTTGGTGTATTTGGAGTATGTGGTTAGTGGAGGGGAGCTAAATATAGGTCCCATAAAGATGTAGGCCATCATGGAGTGGTTTTTTCCTACAAAATTATTTAAAGTTAGTTGTTTTTTTGGGGCACCATAGTACTTGTAAAAATTCATATGTTCATTTCAATAGTAGTTGTGCTACTTTATGCCATAACCACTAGTGGAAAAAGTTTCCAATGGGGAAATAATAAAGATAAAGGATTTGAATAGTTACAAAGTAAAATAATCCAAAAACAAATTATCACTTTACCAAACTTATATAAACCCTTTGAAATGGAGACCAAATCATATGGGTATGTCATGGGAGCCATCTTGATGCAAGAAGGAAGGCCTATATGCTATCATTCTGAAGTATTTCATGAGGTAGTTCTCAACTACCCTACCTATGACAAGGAGCTATATGTCTCGGTACAAGCTATTAAAAAGTGGGAATCCTATCTAATGGGAAAGGATACCATCATCCACGTACATCACTTGTTGTTATATATCTATAGGCCTAGAGTAAGTTACAACAAACCAAACGCTACAAGTGGATGGGGTTCTTATAACAGTTTCATTTAATCATTAAATACAAGAAGGGAAACATAAATAGGATGGGAAACATGCTTTCAATATCACCAACATAAAAAATTATAGCTTTGCAAGCTTTGATGGACATGGAGTCTTTTATCTATGATGCATATAGAGAGCCATACATAGAAGATGAGGCTTCAAGGAGGTATTTCAAAAATTATAGGACCTAATTCATGTAGACAATGGTGACAAATTAGCTGACTATCATCTCCAGAATGGGTTACTCTACAAGTTTGACAAGCTTTGTGTTCTTCATGGTCAATGTAGATTACAACTTATCAAAGACTCGGCTCACACCTTTGATGTTGCATGGAATTTTGGTGTTGGGAAGATAGTTTCCAACTTACAAAGGTGTGTGTACTATCCTAGAAATAGATTTTATACACTTTTTTATACCCATGATCCTAGTCATAGAAAAAGAAGGTATATACCATCCCTTACTTGTACCCATCTTTCCTTGGTAAAGCATTTCCATGCATTTTGTGAAATATTTAACAACAATTAGGAAGGGATATGACTACTCATTTGTGGTAGTTGACAAGTTCGACAAAATGTGCATTCTCATTGTTATCACTCCATAAATTCTTAAGGATGTAAAAGAAACCCAAAGGTAACTACATAACCACTTTTAATTTTAGAAGCTAGCCCTTCTAAACTCAGAGAGGGATCTCTCTTTTAGATTTAGCTTTGTTGTGGTGGGATTTTAGTCTAGATATAGGGTTCATAGTTTGGTTTCTTGAATTTTTTGGTTGAGGTTGCAAGGTAAGGCCATTTGGAAATGGAGTCAAATTATTAGAGTGATAAAGTGCATAATTATCATATCATAAATAACAGGGAAAGGTAGGCAGGTTGTTAGATCTTTAGGGCTTGATGGAGTGATAGGGAGGAAAATATTTCAAAATCAATTAAAGATAAAGCAATTAAAAATTCTATATTTAATTTCAATTGGAAACCATATATATTACTTAAAATCTAGTACAAAGTGTAATCAAACAAGTTAAGCCCATAATCTTCTTTTAAACAATAGAGAAACAAACACATATGAAAAACATAGATATTACATAATTACAACTAGAATAAACATCACCAATCAAGCTTGACACATGAATCCTGGAAAATAGTCTATATTAATGAGAAATGATCACTTTAGCTCAGTGAACAACTTTACATCAAATGATAGTCCTTTCTTGATACAAGTCCCAACATTTGTACTTCAATTTGGGAAGTACTTGTACAAAATTATCAAAAATATTTTTAGTGAAAACCTCAGACCTTTTACAAAATTTCCTATACTGTTTGTAAAAATAGAACAAAAATATAGATAGCTGAAATAGTTGTGATGATTTGGCACTATCTTCAAGGTTTGTTGTTGATGACTGGGCATGTAAAATCGTTGCTCTGTTACTGAAGGTAAAACAATTTTTACTCCAAAATTTGACATAGTTTGTCCCATCTGTCTTCATCTAGAATTTCCATTTTAACCATTTTTTTGTAAGTCTCATCTACGTTAGTGTATTTATGGAAGTTGGTTTGACCAGAAATAAATGCTTTATTTCAAGTCTAATAAGAAGATCGAATTCCAAAGCCTCCATGAAAGCTTTTCCTTTGATTGAGCCTATGACAGTTGAAAACTTTGATTTATCTTGGGCTATTGAGTACAACTTCTACTGATAATATGTTAGGGGCACTAACTTGTCTCCAATTCCCTTTAGTCCTGGTAATCCCTTCAAATGTAATGATTTGAATTTCTTATGAAACTTCTAGATGTTGGTCTCCAAATGTTGGCACTTGTTTTTGAAATGTACTAGTAAGTTCCTTTTAGTAAGGAATCTCCTGACTTCCAAGATAGTCTCTATCCTATCTGCAATTTCACAATATACTAAAACATCCTTGGTTTTTGAATTCAAAATCTCAGTTAAAGTTTTAGCTTCCCCTAGCCTCTGTCCCAATTTGTTTTTGACTTCTTCCATTAACTCCTTTGATGTTTGTATTAAGTCCTGCTATTCAAATATTATTTTGATTGAAGGCCATATTTCTATTATGGCCTCATTTATCACAACCTATATTCATTCTATAGCCCATTCTAGTGTTTGAGACATCATAGAATCATTATCTAGCTACTCAATCCTTTGGGTTAGCCTATTAGATTTCTGCAGTTCTTCTATATATGAATTATCTATCTTCAATTTTTGATGCTGCAAAGTTTTAAGTTGGGTTTTTAATTTTTCAATTTCTTGCCCTCTGATGGACAGGTCATACATAGCTTTAACCAAATATTTGAGGAATATGTGGTCTTTTATTTTGTTGTTGTCGATGTATATGCTCCTTATGTGGTTGCAACTAAAATAGGCACTGCTATTAGAGGAACTATTTCTATCTGTGAAGATTGTTCCTTTTCTTTCAGTAGTCTTTCCATTTCAATATCCATGTCCTTAATATGACCATTTTGTTCAATTATTATTTTGAACATGTACTCTTTTTCTTTGTCAAGTTCTTGAGCTTCCTTGGCTTGAGGATCCTCAATGGAGGTAAGTTTGAGCTTCTTCCTTGATGTTGTTATGTCTCCATTTTTCCTCCTCGCAATTTCTTTTGTTTCTTTAACATCTTTGGGGTAATACCCTAGTTTAATTACCAAGTACTCCAATGATTTGGTCATGGTGTCCTAATCTAGAGATGATATCTTTCAAGTCTTAGCTGAGATTGTTTGTTGCGGAGTGAGGCCTACAATTTGGACGCTATCATGGTAGTATTAGTCAGAGTAGAGTAGCATTTCACCAATTTGTTTATGCAAGTCTATTTTATCAATGGGGTGAATCTGCGTAGCATCAAAGGAGAATATAGATTTCTTATAATCAACTAGAGTCTTTGGAAATGGAACCTGTTCTTGAAGGAATGAAATTTTCATTTTCCCCTTTTCTATATTGAAGGCTGAAAGAAGCCTATGTTGTGAAGAGGTTGTTTTCTTCCAGAATTGGGAGTATGTGGTGGCTTTGAGAAACTCATTATTCTTCTTAATTTCTCTTTATTTGGAAAAAATATTTGGCATCCTGGTCCTAAACCAACTCTGTTGTGGGATCGTGGGAAGTAAAGGAATTTGTGGATCTTGAGAGGGTATCTTCTTCCCTTTTAGAAACATGAGGGCGTGTTAGGACTAGGGTGGCCTACTCCTAGACCTCCCATAGAAAAATTGGTTTAGTATTAGTCTTCTTCTTTTTCTTGTATATTAGAAACTCTTTGACTCCAATCACTGTCACTAAAGAGGAATCATCCTCCCTTGCACTCTTATCCCTTTTTCCTTGAGGTACTGGAGTCTATGAAGTAGTCATGGATATCACTTGTTCTTCTGTCTCTTGTAGCATATTCTCCTCCCACTGACTTTGATTCATGAACTTTTCTATCTCTGGCCTAGGAGTGTGAGTGTAGGGAGTGGTTTTCTGCTCCACTCTCACTTTGGAAATGATGCCAAAAGGGTCATACGACGAGGTGAACTTCAACTTGAAGTTCACTTTCTTAAGGAGAGAATTTGCATCCTTACATGCTTCTCTGATGTTACAAATAAATGGTCCAACATGTCCCTTGATTTTAAATTGAGACTTCTTTTTTGCTGCAAAAAAATACAGATTGTCCATATGAATCATTTGTCTTATGTATTCCAATCAAAATATCCTCGGGGGAACAAATTTTGGGAGCTTGTATGGTGGAAATTCACACCCATATACTCTGATATTGATATAGTTTTGGTACAAGTACCAATCTCATGTCTTAGTCTTCTCACTGAGATGCAAAATTCTTTTTATCTCTTGTCCTATCCTAGGCTCTACTTTATTGTTTAGAAAGCATGCAACTTTATAGAAAAACTGATCTAGAAAGTCACTGAAATTAAATTATTTGGAATGCTTATAAATTAAGGAAATCCAATTAATTGCTAATATAGCATTGCCTGCTCATCTAATTTCTACAATTAAAACTAGAATCTCTCGACCTGTTGAAACAAAAATAGATGCACTAATATAGAAGCATATTTGAACACTCCTTCTGTTGAAAATTTCAGAAATTGATCATGAATTTTGTCTAATAGAAATTAGATATAGTGGAACATGACAAAAGGCTTTTCTCCTATGGAAAAAACTAATAGAAAACCAACAATAGGCTCATCAACCCACTGATCAGAATAATAACGTAAAAGACACCATACTAGTGAGACAATATGCTTGGTCATGTTTGGAAACATAGAAGATGGGTAAGGTGGATTCTTCTTGGGTAATTGGGTGTCTTCTAGTAGGGAAATCTCAAAAAAAAAATCTCTTTGTGGGAAGGTAACCTTCTTGTAGAGTTCCATGAGGGAATCTACTGAAAATTGGCTCAGGGAGTCATTGTTTGGGATTTGGAGCATTTGGTTTATTGATGCAGGGGTTGTGGTGAATAGAATGTCTCCATTCTGGGTCACAACTATCCTCTGACTGGGGAGATAGCTAAATTGACACCACGAGATGAATACAGGGAAGTGGTGTGTTTGGGGAAAAATGAATTGGGGTAAGAGAAAATCCCAGAGGCTTGGTTCATAGCTCTATTCCAAGAAGTTCTGTTTTAAGCAATTATAGAGTTCATACAGCTTGAACTCACAACTAGTTTCAATAATTTTATACTCCTGGTCCACCAAAGGTTGATGGTACATGTCTATGATTGGGGGTAACATAGGGTTTTCATTAGAGGCCTTGGATTTTCCTTTAGGTTCCATTATAGAAGAGAAAAAATAGGGAATTTAGAATTACCCGGGAAAAATAGGTGAAGACGGGTATCTAGATGCAAATTGATGATTAGTCACTTGGTTGCAGTGACTGGTTATGTTTATTGGTCAGAGTGATGGTGTGGATCACTAACAAGGTGCTAGGGCAGAATCTATTTGGTTTACTATGCATTGGAACTTCTGATTTCCTGCTATCCTCAGACAAGTAAAGGAAACGATGGAATGGGATTTAGTGTGTTATAAAGGAGAAACTATTTCATCGTTGTTAATTAACCATTTAAATGGAGTGGTTCCATTGTCATGAGAGCAAATAATAATTTATTTACCTAATGGTTTGTTGATGTGGTGGTAGGATTTCTAGATGGTAGCATTATATTAGGAGAGAAGGGGTGATGGGAGGTCATTTTAGTGGAAGGGGAGTGGGGTCTGCTGGTGTGAGGTGGCAAACAGGAAGTGGGGGAATAGGGAATGATGTAGGAGCGAGGTGGGGACAGGAGGTCCACCTAGCAGAGTGGAAGTGGTTTTCATCGTGTGAGGTGGCAGAAAGGCAGTGGGAAAATAGGGAATGACATAGGAGCGAGGTGGGGACGGAAGGTCCACCTGTCAGAATGGAAGTGGGGTATGTCGGTGTGAGGTGACAGACAAACAATGGAGGAATAGGGAATGACGTAGGAGCAAGGTGGGGATGAGAGGTCAACCTAGCACAATGTAAGTGGTGTGGGAGTAGATAGGGGTCAACGATCAATGTGAGCCAGAGCAGAATGGTGGTTTTCGGAAGGGGGGAAGAGCAGTTAGTGGTTTTAGCCGGGCGGGGTGTGAAACACTCTAAAGCCAACACGTCGATGAAGATTTACACCTTTTTAGGCCTCGTCTAGTGATTAAACATTAGAGGGGATCAGGGGGGGCTGAATATCCCTCGTCGTTGATCTGGGCGAGGTGGATCGTGGCCGTCAAGACATGCACCCACTTTATTGTATAGTGAAAAAATATGTGGCATCAAAAATTTATTTACAATTTGGAATTGTGATTAACATAGAAATTAATTATAAAATTAAATCTATCTAACTAACCTCTAAAGTTGCATTTGAACATGCAGACCTATTTTTTATTTTTCTAATGTTTTCATTATTTTTCTCATTTGATTGCCAATCAACCACATTTAAACAATGTGGTTAATTAATTTTATTTTGACTAATCTAATTCAACCACGATTACACCATGTGGTTGATTATTCACTAACCTAAACTAATTTTATTTAATCCAACCTAGTGTTGAAAATAATACTGAGACGGGGGGTGAATCAGTATTATCTAGTTCTTTTAACAAATCTTCCTTATTTACACTTTGAATTATTTTTGCATATCAGTACCATAAAATAATGAGCAAGAAAAACAGACAGTCACATCAAAGAACACCAGATATAAGGTGGAAACCCAATGTGGGTGAAAACCACCTGCTGCAATATGTCTCTATCTTCTTTCAAATTAGAAACTCCTTTTACAATGGTTTTGTACTGGTGCAGTCCTTTACCAGTACGCAGCTGCAACCTGCAGAGAGCTACAACTCTCTCGTTTTCCAGTCTCTCCTAGAAGGGAGCTACAACCCCCTACTTCTTTTCTTTCAAGGACCACTTTTCATAAATTTTCAAACTGGATCCATAAACATCAAATGATCATCAAGTACCAGTAAGTCACCCAGATAACCAGATCCACAATAACAGTAAACTAAACCCAGAACACCTTATCAACAAAAAAACCAGTCAACAAAAGATCTTAAGACAGATACGCAATTTCGTTTTCTCTAGCCTGCGTCTCTACGCACTTCACCTTCTATGACGCCGCGCACCTCCGCAACTGCGCCTTCTGTGGTGTCTCCGCACTGCGCCTTCGGTGGCGCCTCTATGGCGTCTCCTGTGGCGCCTATGTGGCGTCTCCTGTGGCGCGTCCGCACTGCGCCTTCTGTGGCGCCTCCGTGGCGTCTCCGCACTGCACCTTCTGTGGTACCTATGTGGCGTCTCCGCACTGTGCCTTCTGTGGCGCCTCTGTGGCATCTTCGCACTGCGCCTTCTGTGGCACCTCTGTGGCGTCTCCTGTGGCGCCTCCGCACTGCGCCTTGTGTGGCGCTTCTGTGGCGTCTCCGCACTGCGCCTTTTGTGGCGTCTCCACACTGCGCCTTCTGTGGCGCCTCTGTGGTGTCTCTGCACTGCGCCTTTTATGGCGCCTCTGTGGCGTCTCCGCACTGCGCCTTCTGTGGCGCCTCCATAGCTGCAGCGCTCGAGAGATCACCCTTCACAGATTCGCTTTCCACTTCACTTTCATATAGATCGAGCTTTTGA
>APFE031117547.1:20036-59633 GCA_000404065.3 Pinus taeda
GCCATGCCATGGGTGTTGCCATCAAGTACAACATCTGTAACATATAACCATACCAGAAACATAATGCCAACAATACCTATTCAATACAATTCGACAAAATGTTTGCACACTAAGGTGTTAATTCTTTGTTTGTATTAAGACCGGGGATAATTACATTGTTCACTATGTTGTTATCGAACTTTTGGCAGGAGTTATTTTCTTAGTCTTTTGTTTTTTTTACCAAGCGCATTTCGAATAAGAGGTAATGAGACTTTGAGTGGATTGTTATTCCTTTTTTCGTTTTCTTCAAAATACGTGTTATACATCGAATTATATTTTTTTTATAGGAGTTATAATATTATACATATATTTTTTATACCATATATTGTATATGATATATTCTATGACATTCTATTATATACATTTTGATTTACATGGTATTCCATAGGAATTAAATGCAATATTTTGTTAAATTAAAAAAAAGGAATATTTTGCATCTAGTTAACCATTTATAAGAAAAATGTGAAGTTTATATGAAGCTTTCCAGTTTTCATAAAGTGTTAATCCTTTAACCTTTTTACTAATTAACAAGTTCATTTTGCAGCAGCTGAAGCGACAGAATATAACGAAGGCGCTGACATGCTTTCCAAGGAGGGCATGCTACTACCTAGAGGCTTGTGGATGATCCTGGAATAGATAGGAGCTGATCATTAGCAATACCATCACTGCCCCTATATAGATCAGGCATATCATAGGGTGGAAAGGCCCTAATTGTTTGTCATTTATCTTTGTTTTTTTCTAAAAAAACTATGTAAATTTTTGATGATATATGGCACAACATAATGAATACCTCTATGAGGATATTATGTACAAGTTAATTTTTACTGAATTTTTTTTTTTCTAAAAAAACTATGTAAATTTTTGATGATATATGGCACAACATAATGAATACCTATATGAGGATATTATGTACAAGCTAATTTTTACTGAAAAATTTCACAGTTAATGGCTTACGCCAACAAATTTACTAATAAATGTTTTTTTGAAATGGCCTTAGCCCAACATACATGAACATGCCTTGGGCATCTGCTACATGTAATTTTTCCACATAACGAAAGATTATGATTTTCCCATTGGAAAAATTAACAAGTTCATTTCTACTTTTGTAGGTGCTCTTATAATTTTGTATATCATATTCCATGCACACATTGATGGATGTCATACTAATATATTTGAATTTGTTAGTCATTTTTTTATATTTATACTTCATACATATATGTTATTGGTGTTTTGTGAATGGATGCTACAAGTAACATTGAACTCATTTCAAATAATTTGATTTGAGCCTTTATAACTTGTAGGAAAGAAACAAACAAAATTGTAAGACTGCTTGAAAGACATTCTCCTTTTTTTCATGTAAATGTCTTATTTAATTTTGGATCCTTTTGTTTTTTTCTTCAAAATACTGTATCTTTTTCATTTGCAGCTATGGTTTCGATAATGGGTTTTTCGATTAATATTCAGTTATCAAATTTACTATCCATAATTTATTTCCATGAACATAAGTTTTATCCTATGCTTGTATATGCATTTGTAGCATAGAGTTAAAATTTCGTTTAGAGTAGACATTATTCACTATGTTTCCTTCACATATTAAAAAATACAAAAAATATGTTTTCCTCAAATGAAGCCTCCATTCGTTCGAGCATCACTTCCTGAAGGGTAAACTGGTCCCAAAATTCTAGTCAGGATTGCCATTAATGGAAAAGAGATTAATCAAGACTCTGACCAAGAATTTCCTCCCGTGCAGAGTCAAGACATTTCCATACTTCAACACTATCATAATATGACCATGAACCCCTATTATATGTATGCACCACTAAGTGATTCAACCCATTCAGCCACCCATGCCTCAATAAGAACCACCTTAGCAGTGATAGGTGTATGCTCAATAGAACATTTCCAATCCCCTTAATAAAAATAAAAGGAACAAATGGGAAGGAAATAATAATGCTCAACCTCAAGGTAACCCACACAATAAATGCCAAAATCCTAATGCCAACCAAGATGACATTCCTAATACCATGACCAAGCAATAGGGAAATCGACTGAAGTAGAGTAAGGCTCTTCACAGCAATAAGGGTTATACATGTTATGGTACATATTCTCATTACACACATGACTATCCCCTTTGCCCTACATAAAGTGTGTTAAAGTGATGAAGTTGCATCGGCAGGGAATCATCTTATTCTTACTTCCACTCCTCCCCCTTTAGAATATATAGTTTTTCAGAATTTTTTTCCCTACTTAAGGGTACGTCACCACCAATGATGGCCATAATTTCTCCCCCATTCTTCCTCCCAATCAACCTAGGCATGGAGCCTATCAGATGTCTATTATGGATTATGTCAATGTCAATATATCCACTCATTCACATCAATATTGTCCTCCTCCTAAGACACAAAAAATAGTGACCACAAAGCCTCAATCATCATCAATTGGTTCTCTACATATCCCTCAACCAATAGTTCAGGTCCCCCCTAAGATCACCAAGGGACCATTACATCGAAATTCTACCAAATCATAAGTTTCCCATCATGATAGCATAATAGTAGATAACATGACACAGTCTCCTACTACCATGTCAGCTCCGGAAGTTTTCTAGACTTGTCCTTCACATTGTAAGGATCTGATCTCTACTTTGGGTGTTTTGACTCATCCATATAATAAAATGATTTTATTCTATGTTGATAAAGAATATACTCCTCATCTCCCACCATTTGCTTCTTTCCATATCCTTGTCTGCATTAAGAACACTATTTGTCAATAATGTGTCATTGATGAAGTGGCATCCACTTACATGATGCCTTTCCCAAGTATATAAATAAGTTGGATCTACGAAAATATTACCATTTATGATCACCCTTTGTGCACATGATGGCGTCCCCTCACAATCCATGGGCTTGTACCACAATTTCCCCATTGTTGCTAGCAAGTAGCTCTTGATCAATGTTGATGTTATTGATGTCCCTTTAGACTATAACTTCTTGATAGGGTATAATTTCATGTATGCCATGATGGTAGTGTGTTTCTATGTTTATCATACCATGATATTTCCTCATAACGGGAAGATAGTCACCTTTAATTAGTTGACATACTATGATCCTATGATTTAGGTTCACCCTAAGAATTTCATTTCCTTGATGGGTGGAAATAACACAATTCCTTCCTTCACTGAGATAAGTCCATGAGTCTATAAATATTCGTTATTTCTTGGGGAATATTATGGATCTCCACATATTACATCTGCACCTGGAACCTCATAGGCTTGCAATGTGTCCACATTTCAATTTTCTTAGCTATCAGGTACATTTTCCTAGTAGCCAACACATTAGCAATATGTTTCTACAAACTCTATCAATGTCTTAAGAGGGGTCCCTTCTTGTCATCATTAATTCAGTTAGATAACGTTCTTATTTCCACCATCAACAATAGTCATCACACCTATGATGGCTATGCTAAGTATTCCAAATATTACATTTAGACTTCTAGCTTGGTACATGGATCCTCCTACCAATACCCTTCCTTATCAAAGTAAACCCTATGTAGATTTGACACCTGTCGAACTATTTCCGACCAACACTTCCACTACTTCAATTTCATTACAGTCAGAATAAGATTGTTCTCTTGTTGTGCAAGCATCCAAAAAATGAGGCAAATCCAAGAATAAGGGGGGCAATGATAAGACAACTTAGGTAGTGACCACTCAAAATTATGCACCTAAGCCTACTCTGTCATGTCCTTTATGCGATCTTCATGGTTGTGTCACCAATAATTTTCCTACCCACCCACAGTTAAATGGTTCCTTTTCTTTGGAAAAAAATTAGCCAAACCCAAATGTTCATGAGGTACAAGTCCCTTTTCCTAAATCATTTAAGAAGAAAAATTGTTTAGAGATAAGCCACCCATGTGCTTTGTGTGAAACATACAATCATTATTCACATTGTTTCCCTCATCTCTCACATTTTTGCGATACTCTTTCCATTATTCATGACATCAATGCTTATCATGATGGAGTTTCTACTCTTTCGGTTATGACCCCTAGTACCTCTTCTTTAGTAGGGAAGGAAACTAGTCAACCTAACGTCATGATTGGTCCTCCTAATGTAGAGATGGAAAAGACTACTATACATATCCTTTATTTTTAATCATAAATGGGATCAAAATATTCAAACTCCCTAGGAGCATTTGATTATGTACCTTTGGAAACATAATTTTTCTCTAAGTTTTCTTCAACATCAACATCAGTGGACCATCCATCCTCCAATCACTAATCTCATTCCATAGACATCACACATGTGAAACATGTCTTCCATGGTGATGATTTAGATATTGCTTCACTATTTAAATCATGTCGTCCATTACAGTCTCACATTCTAGTATTTAATTTTGATGAAGACATTATGGAGTCTCTTACCATAACGGATTATTGATGGGATGACATCCATCATCACTCATATATTCTTTGGCAGCAATCAAGTCCTCTTGACCATTATAATATGGAATCAAAAGAAATTATTCATTGTCAAGTAGATTGGTTTACAAAACCCTCATTTCAAACCGAAATTTTTTAATCACATCCACCTTATGGCCATTAGATTGTTGAACAATATTTTGGTAAGGGGGCATCCATTTTGAGGATCCAAAAGAAGAATTTATCTCCAACTATCATATCACATATGGTATTGTTGACACTAGTACCATTATCCTTCCCCATCATGAAGAAATTTTAGAGTCCCATGTCACTCTTGATCAGCCTAGGGATGATCCAGTTAGTCATTCCTACATCCTACATCAACAACCTAATCCCTTTGATAATTTTATTATTAAGCTCCAATTTCATCTAGGTGAGAATTCTTGAATTATACGCCAAGAAACTCCTTTATTTGTTGACACCTCCTTACTAGCCCATAAATTTAGTCCCTTTGGCTCACATACTTAGTGTCAAATGAGATTGGACCTCTACCATTTCCCTTCTCCTATTGTGTCCATCCCTTGTTTCCATAAGAAGATAACTAGTTCATAATAAATGGAGATCACAAACCAAACTACATATTCACATTATTTATAACATAATGTAGTATCATAATCGTGAAATTTTTTGGATTCCACTACTATAAATACATTTGACATACCCATATCATTCTACATACACATTTAGTTGGGGGCATCCTTCCCACTTTTTCATACCCAATCAATCCCCACCCATCATCATTTCTTTGGTTGAAGTTTCTCACTCTTAGGAGCATCATCAACACTCTAGCCTCATTTTCCTTTTGATTATTATTGCATCTTGGTCTAGGCCCCAATGGTCTAGGTAAGTTCAATTACCCTTTAATTCCATAGGTATTTTTTCCTACCGACCTTTCGAGTGAGCCATATACACATTTCATTTAGTAGATGACTCATACCTTACATTGAATAATTCCACTATATGTGATACCACACTTACTATCTAGTTCCCATGTTTGACTTGGTGCGTGGAGGATGAGTCTAGACGTCCTCCAGTCATTCACCCCCATGCCTTTCCTCGATTCATCACTAGGAAACATTTTTCCAAGCAACATTGAAACCATTCTTTTTGTTGATTGTATACTTCATCTGCAAGCCATTTTTTCCATGAGGTTTCAAGTCCCATTTTTTTAATCAAATTTCCTCATATTTGTTGCTTGTACTCTAACACCACCTTCTATTTTCACTTGCTGACTCCTATTTCAATTTTTGTTTTGAGTAAATATTTTTTACTCATGTTCTTAGGATCTCCTTTAGACCCATTTCATATAGCATCTTGCATATCAATAACATCAACCGATTCATTTCATTCTCCTATAATTCAATACATATCATCTTACGAACCCCCACACTATGGTAAGTGGATAAAACAATTCATCTCTTGACTTTCCCACCTATTAAGTGTTATATTCTTCCTCACATGGGCACTCAAACATCATTACCCCTTTTTTATTTGGGCTCCCTTGATGTTATATCTCCTTCACTTTAGGAGTTTGGCTTTTCTTCATACCAGAGCTAGTATCATTTTCATTTCTTTCCCTAATGATGATAACCCATGTCCCCCCGACACTCCCCGCTCTTATTAGCTCTTTTTTTTACCTTGGTAGGGCCTTTTACCACTTGTAATTGATTTGGTTAGTGTAAGAATCATTGATTTTCCCTTATTCATAGCATCACAAATGAGTCATCATTATGTCATATGGAATATATTCATAACCACATTGAGTCATGTTATAGTATTAAAAAAAAAATCATTTCTTGTAACCATCTTGTATTGTTGATAGTTGACCTCTAAATATAATGATCCATCTTTAAAAATATTTTTTTTAAGTACTTTACCACCCCCTTTGGAATTCTTTCAGTGAGTGGAAGGACAACCTTACATGTTATATGTTGATAAGGGAAGTCGTAAGCCTACCCATTAGGCCAGTTTTTTCACTACCCTTGGTGTCATTCTATGTTATTCAAACTATGTTATATTCCTCATGCATCTTCTAAGGACTCATCATTCCCTAACATTGGTAGGCCATCTTCTATTGAATTCAACACATTTATTCAATGGGAGTGGCCTCAAGCTTTGCTTACCTTCGATATAGTTTCTTCATTACTAAGTGCCATAGATTAACAAAGGGGAAACATAATTTCCCATTGACTTGGTTGTCTCTCTCATTCTTATCTCTAACTCATTATCACACTATTGAGAATCATACACTTGATGGTTTAGTGCTTCAGCAAATTATACTAGCATTCCCTTGGAATGTGTGGCTTATTCCTTGACCTTAGGAAAGATGTCCCTTTTGGTAGTCCCCCACATGCCAAACCATTAGAAGTTCATGATCTAGCCTCAGATGCAGTTCAATAGATTTTACTACCTTGGTTTCCATGATTCACAGAACCCACTACATGAGCCCCCCCTTATTTTTTTCATTTCAATATTTAGAACTTTTTCTTCTTTAGTAGGGATTTTCTCGCTATGACCTCCCCCTTTAATAACCTTGGGGAAATTTGGTCCTATGTACCTAGATCAACATCATTTTTTGTATCATTCCTCACATTTTTATTCTAGGCACAAGTATATGGTATTATGTAGTTCATTGTATCATTTTCTATCTCATTGATGCCAACACATTGTGTATCATATATTCCTTTTCTCATACCCATTTTATTATGCACATCATTACTCCTTGTACTCAATTATCATTATGGATATGGATATGCCTCCCCCACCTCTTTGAGATCATTTACACTACTCCTAAAGGCTCTTCAATCAGGAGTAGGTCTCATCTCCTCCTCACACAACCGTTCCCATATTAGTAGTGGCTTTCTATATCTCCATGACCTTGTCTCATGTCTCGTGAAGGGAAAATTGTAATATATTTCATTTATATGATGTGATCCTAACACTCATACATTGGGGGCCAATATGTTATCACCTGCAAAGTGATCACATAGACATGTTTTACTAGGTTGATTGAAATACACCATGTAGTATGGGTTTTACACATTAAAACTAACTTTCACTATAGGAAATAATTTAGAGAACCTCTTTTGCTAAGTTATTTCCATTTAATTAATTTACAAAGATGAGAATAATCCATAAATTATTTTAATTTTAAGTTATTATTGTATTTTTATCCATTTTAATGTGTAAATAATTATATTTGTTTTCACTCACATTTACAGTTTCCATAGGAATAAATAATAAAATATTAATTATTTATTATTCCTTAGTCATTTTAACATTCTCTTAGAAATAATTTATTAAATCACTGTGTAATAATATTTTTTAACACACTTGACCATTTAACTTACAAAGAAATAAATAAGCCCAATTTGTTTATTAATTGTTTCACCCACTTTTATTAATTAAATAAAAAAATCATTATTTTTTAGTTAGTTAACTAAATAGAAATTATTAATTATTTCTTTAATGCTTTCCTCTCCCAAAAATAACAAATACTCATAAGGTTTAGATCTTGATTTGGTCGAAAAAATATTTTATTATTTGACCATATCAAGACTAATCTATCATTTTATTATAAACATAAAGGTTTTCTCCACTCTTTTCACTATGCCATTTTCATGCTCCTTATTTTGAGCTTGTCAGTTTCAAACTCTTCATTTCAGTTCCACGCTACCATTCTACCCATAGCATATCATAAAGAGAAAAGCCATCTATGGCCATAGGAAAGGAAGAAAATAATCCTCCCCAATAGGTGAGTGTGGTGACCCTTGATCAATCATTTTTCCTTCGTGTAATTATTTTATCTGAATACAAATAATTTTTCATTGAATGTGGTTCTATAACGCCTTCTATATCTTTCATATTTTAATTATTGTTACAATTTTTCTATTGTCTATTTTTCTGTATATCCAATGGATATATATATTTGGGACTATTATTTAGGGTTTAGATCCTATTTTCATTATTATACTTTTCTGTTGTCTATTTTTCTGTATATCCAATGCATATATATTTGGGACTACTATATAGGGGTTTAGATCCTATTTTCGTTATTGTACTACGCTATACCATAGTAGGAAGGATTTTTCTAACATTTTCACAAATTTCCAGCTAACAACAATAATTTTATCCACAATCGTAGGATTTAATGGACATCAATTGTCAGTTTTCACAAGAATATGAAAAAACAAGAAGAAATCATTAAGTGATTTTATTGGCTTATGATGTGTTGAATTTGGAATTGGAAATCTGTATGTCTCTTGGCACCAGCAAGAATGTGCAGTAGGGTGCAATAAGATTTGATAATTTCCAATGGGTCATGTACCTCTCCTTAAGAACATAACTTTCAGAACTCTTTAGTAGTAAATTGATGGCTATAGTAACTACGTCATCTCATCTTCCTAGATTCATATTGATTAGACCTATTGTTGGAAATACTGATAGGGGGGGTGAATCAATATTTCTTTTTTTGACTATTGTTTTACCAGTTAAAACATATATATTCAGAACACAAGATGAACAACAAGAATAAATCCTTTTATAAATATAATCTTTGTAGTAAAATAGATACAATATATAGATGGTTGCAATCAATTTCCAAGCACCAACTTGGACTTTTGTGAGGCTCCAACCTCCAGAGCTCTAAATCTATTTCACCAAGGCTCCAATCTTGGACTTAGGAGCACCAACTCCCAAGGACTTCAATCTTTTGAAGTTCCTGAGACACTAGTCCCAAAGATGCCTATCCTTCCTACTTCTGGGCCATCAACCCCAAGGACACCAATCCTTCTTACTTCTGAGTCACCGCCTGCAAGGCCTCCAATCATTTCCAGTTCCTGAGACACTAATCCCAAAGACACCTATCCTTCCTACTTCTAAGGCATCCACCCCAAGGACTCTAATCCTTTTTACTTCTGAGGCACCAGCCCTAAGGACTTCAACACTTCTTGCTTCTGAGGCACCAGCCCCAAGGGTTCTGACCGAATCTTGTCAAGGCACATTTGATAGTAATGTTCTGCTCTTCGAACTCTTCATTACTAAATTATGTCTATTTATAGCTTCATTGTAGTGTCCATGCTACAACATCAATGACAACCAATCTTCTCATGGAGTCTTTACAACTCTTTATATTGCCCACACAGAGTCTCCAATAGCCTTCATGACCTCAAATAATGTCTCCATATAGCTTTAGTGAGTCCACTGTCAGCTGCACTGAGCTCTACACAAGAACCAACTTTCTGTTCAAAGATATGTTCTTATTGTCACAGTGAATGCTTCAACATGAGTGTTTATCCACTTGCTACTTCTCCCCTTCGACTGTCTCTTGTCCTTTTGGTCCTTTGGCCCTTTTTCTGTTCTGCTAGACCCTCTGCTACTACCTCTGCTTTCTCCAACTGTTTCAACAACACAATGGCCAAACCATTCAAAACATTCTATGCTTTCTTATACCTGACACCTAGGGCCTTTAGCTTCCTTTCTCTGCTAGCTCTTTGGCTTCCTCACCGCTCACTTATCCTATCAACTTCCTCCTCAATGACTGTCATTTCCTTTGCACTCTTCATGCTCATAGGACACGCTCATTCATAAGAGAGGACCGAATACACACGGGGAACACATATTCCAAGTTAAATTGTAACAACACTCCTTTTTTTTCAATCATCATGGACGTACTGAGGACTTTATAGTGTAATGGACATGCCACATCCCAATCGAAATCGCCATCAGCTTTAGTTCAGCCTCCTGAACTATCAGAACCATTATCATATGCATTTTTTCCTTCACACTGTGTGCTAGGCCAACATTCAAATACAAATAAAATATGAGAAAAACCATGAGTGAAGCGCTAAGTGCGGACTTCAAATTTAATTCACCTAAGTCTATAACTACATCGAATTCGATGTCTAATCGCAATCGGCAGTCACGCTCATGACATCACTCATGGATGATGGCTGATTCTCCACTCGATGTGATATTATATTAAGCCCATCTATCATGTGGCATCGGGTCTAGTTTTGCAATCGCAATCGGCGCTTGCCCTTGGCGGTGGTCTGATGCGATATAACTAATTGCTATTGGCAACTTCAATGGGCCGCTTAACATGTTGTAACTTCCACTCCCGAAGTGTCGATGTGATATATATCAGCAATCTCAAATCACAAAGGTTTAGGGCTCGACGTTAATGTAGACCACTCACTTATAGTGATGGGATAATATGTACTGGTACTGACAGGGCTCAACACTCCCGTGCATAAAATTTCAAGTCCACTTTCCCGAATCTGCTAAGTGTTTATTGTGATTTCTTTGTGTAAAAGGCATTTGGTGATAAACAAGTAAATACAAAGGGGTGATGTTATATGTGTTCTACGGTTCAGATAGTGTTAACACTCCTGCCTATGATAGTGTAAATGCATATATAAACTCTACCTTTCGGCTCCGATAGTGTATTTGCATATATGTATGGTTTTATGCTGCCAATAGTGTATATATCCTTGTCTATATGTTTTTGCTGCTGATAGTGCATATAGCCCGATATACATGATTTTTATGAGTTTTGGCCTCTGATATATGAGTTTGTGGCATATATTGCTCCCTATAGGGCAAATGCATCCATATATATGATATATGCTCCCGATAGTGTATTCCTTTGGCATTCTTGCTCCGATAGCTCTCGATAGTGTAAATGCATATTATATATATATATATATATATATAATATATATATAAATATATATATATATATATTTTGCATGTGGTCAACAAGCACCCTGGTCAGTGAGTATCGCTACGTCCCAGGAGAAATCTAGGCATAGCTAGGCTAAATCACCCCTCGGCCTACCTGCAAGACCTGACCCCAAGGGCTTCGGGTGGATCGCCCCTGTGGACCTCCCAATGGCGAGGCATGGTTTTTGACCAATTGAGCTAACCCTTGGGGCTTTATATATATATATGTATGGCTCCTCTTGCTCCAATGTGGCTCCTCTAGCTTGGCAATGTCTTTCAAAGAGACCTCCTCTATTTGTTTTGATATTCTACAATATGCTTTTATATGCCTCCTTTGTTAACTCTTGTAGCTTATGGCTTAGCTACCCTAATGGCCTTGCTCCTGTCTCTTCATGAATCTGTTCTGCTTCCCCTTGGCTCCATATCATCATCTAGTATCTAGAATATTATCATATTAACATCAATGACAACCTAGGTCAACAATATCCCCCTTTGTTATTCACTGCAATATTCTTCTTCTCTCCCCTTTTGACATCAATGGCAAATGAGTGCTCTGGGACTCCCCCTTTTAAGTTGCTTATGTTCTCCATGAATGGTAGATCTTCATGGGTGTGTGACTCCCTCTGTCATGGTGTTCTTCTTATTTTTCCTCAAGCTAGAAGGATTGATTCTTTATCATCAATTAGCACATTATTTCCTCTTCATGTCTTAAAACTACTTTATCATGGCTTCAACAATGCTTACAGATGCTCTACTTCAATGCTTTCAGTCAGATTGTAAATACCGATACACCAAGTGTCCAAGTCTAGGCTTTTATGCGTTAATCCATATTGTTGTCTCCACAGGTAGAATTGTGAGACCTTCATAATCCAAATCAAGAGAGAATGCCACTAAGATTGTCTTTCTTGTTGTCTTTCTTCAGATTTGAGTTCTTTTGTGTCTCAATGCTTCTCCTTGAGTGACTGCCATCCAGTATTCAATCTTCACTTCATTTGGACGAAAATGTGAGAGGTTGTGCATTATTGTTGCTATATTTTCTCAGTGACCAGTCTTAGCATAAGTTATATTTGACTACACAACATTCTCCTTTATATAATCCATTTTTCCTTGTTTTCTTATACATATCTCAGCAAGTTATTTCCCTAGCAGATTTAGATGTCTAATTTGTGGCTGTATTTTAAATTCATTCTACTAATTTTCATCTTCTTCACTAATAGCTTCAGTAATAATGATCAAGAATCACAGGCTCCCCCTAACTATACACATCATCTCTTTTGGCAGTCTTCCCATCAAATGCTCAAATTGTCAAAATTTAGGCCAATGACATATGGTGTTGGCTGGAGAGCTCAAGGGACTTTCGAATTGTATTTGCTTTCTTCTCCATACTTGTGTAACTTTATTCTTTTGCATGGTTCTAGCTTGTGTAAGAGCCCAAGTTAAGTTACAGTTGCGTGCCATGTGACCAATGTTATGACACTTGAAACATTCTACATTGTTCATGAATAAGAATTCATGATTTCTTCCTACAAAATTGTTTCTTTGACATTGTTGGGGACTATAATATCTATCTCTATGAGATGGTTGGGGACCATAACATATATCTTTATGATATGCTTTACAGTCTTTTTCCATGTGACCAAAGTTTGTACAAGAATAACAATAACCAAAAGATGAACTTTGGTACCTGGGAGATGGAGGTTTCCTTTATGTACTTCTGAAGCTTTTCTACCTTGAGATCCTCTGATCATAACCATTGCCTCTCACATTTTTGACATCATCTACATTCCTTCTTGGAGTAGGATTTCTTCTTGGAGAAGGGTTTCTTCTATTGTAGCCTTGATTTTTCTCCTTACCTTTGCTAGAACTGGGAGCATCACCATTTCTTTCTGGCTTCTTCACATCCCTTTTGTTTAAAGCATTTTCATTCTTGTTTGAGAATTCACCTGCATACCCGAGACCTGATTTATCAAATGGACATCTGTGATAGATGAGCATGTCATCCAAGGCTTGAGAGCTCTTCAAGATTTTTTTCATCCCTTCAACCTTCATTGTGAGGAAGACAATCTCTTCTTCCACTCTTTCACACTCATTATTTTTCTTAGCAAGTTATTTCCTAGTTTCTTCCTTGATACGAGTAGCTTAATCTACTTCTGTTTCAAGGGAGATGATATCTAACTTCATTTTGAAGATTTGTTCATTATTTTCTTGACTGATCTCCATTTCTTACTTGATCCTTGTAGCTTTACATGTTTTGGCCTTGAGAAGCTTGATGTTATATTTTAATTTGAAGATTTCTTCATCCTTTGCCTTTAGTTGGCAGATCATGGTGTTTCTTTCCTTTCCTGCTTCATCATCCTGTCCTTCTATGACTCTTCCAATGCTTCCTTCATCTTCTCACCTATGTGTGCCTGTTTCCTGGCTTCTTGTAGTTGAGATTTGAGAGAGGAGACCTCTACCTTGTATTAACCAATCTCTTCTTCAAGTTTGTTCAAGCTCTTGTGCATTTGTTCAAGTTGACTTGACAATGTATCTTCCCATTTCTTTGCTTTATCCAACTGATTTGTCATAGATATGACTTCTTCATGATGCTTTCTTTTGCTTTGATGAAATTCCTTCTTAAGCTTGGCAAGCTCTTCATCCCTTTCTTGTACTTGAAGCTTGACAAGGTCAACTTTCTCACTTGTTTGATCTTAGTCACCAGCTAGTGCTATATTCTTAAGTTCCTTATTTTCCTTTTTCAAATTGTTAATTTCTTCCATGCCAGTCATAAGTTGAGCGAGGAGATCTTCTACAAAATATTTTTCAATCTCTTCATCTTCTAGGTCTTCTTCAGCCTTGACGTCATCATTTTCATTTTTAGCTTCTATGATGGGTTCTATATTTCCTTCTTGATTTCCATCATCCTCTTGACTCATGGTCATGGTCAATGCCCCTTTTGAGTGAAGGTCATGAAGTTTGTCCCATATACCTTTCGCTGATGAATATTTTCCTAGATTGTTCTTCACAGAATTAGGTAGCCCATTCAAGATTTCATTTATTGCTTTTGCATTGTACTCCTTGGATTCTTCATCCATCTTGCTATCAACAATCACTAATTTCTAGATTTCAATGCCTTGAGTCTGTAGGAAATTCCTCATTCTTGCTTCCCATATACTAAAATTCCCATTGAGCCTTGTAGCCTCCTCAAATTTATTGTCTTCTATTTTAGCAGTAGAGGGAGACACATCCTTAGGAGGATTGGAGACTTTCTTCCTTGACTTCCCATTTGTGTTCTAAAGGTAAACCTTCAAGCTATTAAGCTTCGAAAGAAGGTAGTAGCTCTGATACCAATTGTTGGAAATATTGAGGTGGGGTGAATCAATATTTATTTTTTCGACTATTGTTTTACTAGTTAAAACATATATATTCAGAACAGAAGATGAACAACAAGAATAAATGATTCTATTGATATAATCTTTGCAGTAAAATAGATACAATATATATATGGTTTCAATCAGTTGCGAAGCACCAACTTGGACTTTTATGAGGCTCCAACCTCTAGAGCTCCAACACTATTTTGCCAAGGCACCAATCTTGGACTTAGGAGCACCAACTCCCAAGGACTTCAATCCTTTCCAGTTCCTGAGACACCAATCCCAGAGACACCTATCCTTCCTACTTTTGAGGCATCAACCCCAAGTACTCCAATCCTTCTTACCTCTGAGGCTCCAATCCCAAGGACTCAAATCGTTTCCAGTTCCTGAGACACTAGTCCTAAAGACACCTATCCTTCCTACTTCTGAGGCATCAACCCCAAGGACTCTAATCCTTCTTACTTCTAAGGCACCGGCCCCAAGAAATCCAATCCATCTTGCTTTTGAGGCACCAACCCCAAGGAATCTGACCCAATCTTGTAAAGGCATGTTTGATAGTAATGTTTTGCTCTCAGAACTCTTCATTACTATGTTCTGTCTATTTACAACCTCACTATAGTCTCCACGCTACAGATTCAATGACAGCTAGTCTTCTCATGAAGGAGTCTTTACAACTCTTTATACTGCCTGCATAGAGTCTCCAATAGCCTTCAGGACCTTAGATAATTTCTCCATACAGATTTAGTGAGTCCACTGTGAGCTGCACTAAGCTCTACATAAGAACTAGCTTTCTGTTCAAGCATATGTTCTTATTGTCACAGTGAATGATTCACCAGGACTGTTTCTCTATTGGCTACTTCTCCCCCTCGAATTTCTTATGTCCTGTTGGTCCTTCGGCCCTTTTTATATTCTGCTGGACCCTCTACTACTGCCTCTATTTTCTCTAACTGTTTCAACAACACAATGACCAACCCATTCAAAAAATTCTCTATTTTCTTATACCTAACACCCCTGGCCTTTGGCTTCCTTTCTCTGCTGGCTCTTCAGCTTCCTCCTCAGTCACTGTCATTTCCTCTATGCTCTTTGTGCTCACAGGACATGTTCATTGATAAGAGAGGACTGCATAACACATGGGGAATGCATATTCCAAGTTAAACTATAACAACGCTCCTTTTTTTTCAATCATCATGGATATACTCAAGACTTTACAGTGTAACAGACATGCCACATCCCAATCAAAATCACCATTGGCCTTAGTTCAGCCTCCTTAACTATTGGAATCATTATCATATGCATTTTTGTCTTCACATCGCACATAAGGACAACATTCAAATACACAGAAAATATGAGAAAGACCACAAGTGAAGCACTAAGGGCAGACTTCAAATTTAATTCACCTGAGTCTATAACCACATCAGATTCAATGTGAAATCTCAATTGACAGTCATGTTCATACATCGTTGATGGCTAATGTTTAGTCAATTTAGTATGTCCTAGATTGCTACATTAATTATCAATCCAAGAGTCATAAAATGATGAAGTGTGGCACATTGTATGTGCAAGACAACCTCTTTCTTACTTTTATTGTTTTCAATTTTATTTTGTTTTTGGAGTTTTGTATTTTTTCATCTCCTAATGCAAATGAAAATCCTATTCCTAAGTTTTAAGAATAATTTTAGAGGGCAAGTATGGATGTATATTTAAGGTAAGGTTTATGTCTCTTATGATAACTTCCAGAACTTAGCACTTCAAAAGATATAAAACATGCTAGTGATAAACTTAGTACTTGAACAGGAATGTAAATGTGCAGCTACTTAAATCAAACAAAAGATGAAATACTGATCGTGAAATCACTATCTCTACTGCCCATCTAACTACAGAAATAAAATCTAAACTATTGCACTAAAACAAACCAAAAATTGTAGACTAACAAAAGCAAGATCAATTTACTTCACTTATAATCCGATAGCTCGCCATGTAGCTTCTCAGGTTAAGCCATGGCACCTGAGATAACGTCAAATAACACGAAGAATTGATATCTAAATTACCTATTTGCAAATTAATGAAAGCAAAATCAAATCATTTCACTTATAATCTGATAGGTCGCCAGGTAGCTTTTCGGGTTAAGCCATGGCACTGGAGATAACGTCAATAACATGAAGAACTTGATATCTAAACTACATATTTGCAGATTAATGAAAGTAAAATAAAATCACTTCACCTATAATCCGATAGCTTTCCAAGTAGCTTTTCAAGTTAAGCCATGGCACCGGAGATAACGTCAAATAACATGAAGAAGTTGATATCTAAACTACCTACTTCCAGATTAATGAATGTAAAATCAAATCACTTCACTTATAATCCGAGAGCTCGCCAAGAAGTTTTTCAGGTCAAGCCATGGAACTGGAGATAACGTCAAATAGGATGAAGAATTTGATATCTAAACTAGCTAACAACATCAAATAAATATCGCTAAAATCAAAGCATAACTGAAATTGAAAAGCTTCAAAAAAATTTTAGCAGAGAGGCAAATCTCATGTCACTATTTGATGCAAAAATGATATGAAAAAGCTCAAGCATAACCTATCCTGAAACACACTAATTAGTGTTAGTAAAAAGTATGAAATGTTGAAAATCATGTATAAGAGTAAAATATTAACACCATAAATGAATTATGAAACATATACAGTTAAAAAAATTATGAAATATATATAGTGAAAATAAGGGAAATGATGCATGAAAACTTTACAAAAATGAAAAACAAAACCTCAACCAATAGGGGCCCTCTACACAACCTTTGGTTAATACGTTCTCAACCCAAAATCATGCTTAAACAGTCATAAGAAACAGAGTTTTTATATTGCAAAACAAAGGATATGTCTTCTCGTTACAACAGCAGGACTAATGCTACAACAACATTGTAAAAACTAACATCAAGACTAACTACTTACGTTTGCAAACACGTTATTTATATGGGAAATTAGATAATTGTTTTTCTGTCAAATATCTTCAGCAGAGGACATGTAACAGGATAGAACTCGTAAGCTCAGCGTCTTGGTTGCCATGATCATTCAATCTACAAAAGGTGGATGTTGGATTTGCATCATGGAGATGGCCTGTAGCTGTTAAGAGGGATCCATAAATCTAGGAATGGTCTCGGACCTTTCAAGTGCTGAAAACAGAGACCTATTTACTATAGGACTCCTTATTTGACTGTCCTTTGACCAAGGCTTTTCTTCATTAATTCGACTGAATAGATAGGACCTTGTCCATCTGTAGATCATTTCTGAGCTACCCACGTGCCTCATTTCACCTGTCCACAGCTGTAACCTATAGAACAATAAAAATAGCTGTGGAATTGTGAGTCAGTTGCGGAAAGTGGCTACACTCCGTAGCTGATGAACAAAATCTAAATCAAATAGCACACACAAGAATATAGTTATAAAATCACTTAAATTCACTCCTAGAATCAATATGTAATGATCTTTGATAGCTTATGAGGCACTGATGTGGGAAAAAGGGCTAGGAAAGTATGTAGAAGAGAGGTAGTTTTAGGGCTCAACATACCCCCACTATGAAGATGTTGCATGTTCTCATGCAACCAAACTGTGATCATCCTTTCTTTAGTTCATTTGCTCTGAGACCTTTACTAATACATCTAACCTTCTTTTCTTCTTCCTTGGTGTCAATGTCATCCTGGGCGTCATCATTAGGCACCTGTATTTGAGGTTGATGAGGGCTCTTCTCAACCTCCTATTCTTTTTCTTCAATTTCCTATTTTTCTTGTGCTACAATCCAAGATGCAACATGGCGTTCTCATGGATAATTTTATCCAACCTACTATGTTCTTTCAATGTTTCATTTTCATTTTTGATGTGTCTATTCAAGACTTCTAGTTCAAAAACTTCATGTTTTAGTGATTGGATCAAAACTTCCTGAGTTGTATTAGGATGATTAGATGAAGTGCCCTGGTTTGTTGTAGTCTTTTCCAATGATTCAATAAAATCATACATTTGTTGCTGAGTTGGATCTATTTCTAGTGTAGCCTTTCTTCGACTGATCTCAAAATCTGGTTGAGAAAAAGGAGAATGTGGACTATGGTCAGGAGGGGTGATTGCTGGTGACTGTTTTGGTGTTTTCACTCCTAATTCTATGAAGTGAGCCCCTTTAGTTTGCACTTTCTTCAATTTTATTTTAAGTTTGGAGCTCCTTCTTAAATTCTATGAGCTGGTATCTCCTTTTTCTACACTCTGTTTTTCCTTTTCTTTTTCCTTTGCCTTAGCTGATTGTTCTTTAAGGTGAATTAGTATTTCAGAAAGTATGTTTTCCTATTCTGAGGAAGGTTCTGGGGTTTGATAAACATCTTCAACATTTCTTTTCCCCTTATGTTTCACTTGTTTCCTAACCTTAGTCAAAGTTTCATACAACATTTCTTCCTTACTAGTTTCTTTAGCTATAGTAGTAGGAGTATCTTGAATGTTTACACTTGTTTTTCTTCTCCTACATTTTCTTGTTGAGTTACCTTCAGATGTTTCAGGTGGGTCCTGAAAGAAGTTTCTAATCAGGAATTGTTCCCATGTGTCCTCTCTTTCCTTCAGCATTTTTCCAATCAAAATTTTGACAAGGCCGTGATGATAAAGGTGAGGCTCTACGTCATCTAGATTCTTTTGTACAGTGGTGGACATCTTTTTCAAACTACTCAATAAGAAATAAGGTAAATTGATGGTATGATTCTCCAGAAATTTCATTAATAGCCTAATGTGGTACATGTACATGGATCCAAACCTTCCTTCACACGTAATAAACTTCTGAATTATCAATGGTAAGCTAGTCCACTTTTCCTTTAGCGCAGAAACACCGATTCCATGTTTAAAAACGATTATATCCATACCTAGGTTACGCAAAATAATCCTCCAGGCCCTCTCATCGAAGTCTTTGTTTTTGAACCACTATTCTCCTTCCTGTGGGAGCTCTATTGCTGCTACAATGGAAGCCTTTGTTACTAAAAATTTTATATCCCCAACCTCAACTTCCATGCCGTTGAAGGACCTTGCAAATGTCTTCGTGACTTCTTTGTTTGACCTTTGAATTTCTGGATAAATTGTAGTCACCGTTCTTTCCTTAATGTGCTCTTTAACTATGGATAACCCTCCATGAACTTAGGCCCATCCGGCTCTGTTCTTACTAGAAGGCCCATTCCTTCCTCTTGCCTCGAAAATGCCTCTGTAAGTAATGGACTATAAGTGATGGATTGACGGAGGTGGGACGATTGTATGAGCGGAAGATGGAGGAGGATTTTGGAGAAAAACAATAGTTACAAAATGGAAAGACTACAGAGCATGTAATGAAAATGAGTTCACAGAGTAGAGGCTTCTATAAACAGACCAGAACTGAAAATCGTAAACTCAATGTGAGAGTATGGAAACAGAGTGAGTTTGGAAGAATTTTGAATTAAAAGGCTGCGAAGTGGACGTTAGCACATTCATAAAATGACTGCGGAGTGGTGCGGCAGAGGAGAGCCGTGGTCAATTGGATTATGTCTTCATAATTAACCGGTTCAACAGGTGTAATGTAGAAGTACAATTAAGTATGATTTAGATTCGGAAGCGGATCACGAGGCCATTGGAAATTGATGCGAAGTTTGTGGTGGAATTATGCAAAGGTCATGGAGGAGTTAAAGAAGCTATCAACTCAAATCATTACACATGATGGAGTCGGTGGTTTTACATCTATACAAATTATGTGTTTTAAAATGCTATTTGAAATTAACTTTGCTCATACCTTAGAATCTTACCACTTCCGTTTACTAACTTTTCATTGGTTGCTTCTTGTTGGTGCTTTAGGCGCTGACATCTTCAAAATATCTTCCTCTTCCATACCTACATCTGGTTTTCATCATTACTTGGCTAACATTTGTCTACCATTGCAGAGTAATAGAGTATTAGTTGTGGAATCAACAATCAACTGCGAAATCAGTATTCAGCTGCGGAATCAGTATTTGGCTATGGAAACTAACATAGTGAATATATGACTTGGCGAATTGAATGGAGATGGATGGAAATGAATGATGACTGAATGTATGATATATGAAAATTGGACATGAAAGGAATTTTGTTGGTGGAATGTGATGGCGTAATGGAATGAAATGAAATGAAGTGAAATGACATGAAATGGAACAACTATGAATGAAATGAGAGAGATTTATTTTTGGGAAATATAGGTTGTCAGAAGTTTCTGATTTTCTCCCTCTATTTTCTGTATAAGACTACCAATCAGTGATTGGTTTTCAGACTTATACATTTATTTATTTATTTAATTTTATTTTTCAATGAAAAGAACAAAGACTAGGCTAGTGGAGAAGAAGGATTCTTCTTCACTAGCCTCATTGCAGAATTATCTTGAAAGATTTTGACAAATTCCTCCTTTGAGAGTGGCTTATGATAGATCTTCAATCTGTGACCATTCACAATGAGGGGAGTTTGATACTCATCAATGGTTTTGATTCTTATCACTCCATTGCTAAAAACGTTTTCAATCTCATATGGCCCAAGCTAATGAGTCTGAAATTTACCTTTGAAATATTTGAACTTGGAATCAAATAGCAATGCCCAATATCATTCTTGAAACTTTTTCTCCTTGATGTATTTGTCATGCCACTTAGCTCTTTGATATTAAACTATATCAGTTCTTAGGATTGCTTCTTGTCTGATCTCATCTACTTCATTCAAGTACTCCATTCTATGCTTTTGGGCTTCTGATAGATCCATTCCCAATTGAACTGCCATCTTGAAGGTCTTAACTTGGAACTAAATGGGGAGCATAACTTCTTTCCTATAAACAAGTTCATAGGGAGAATGTCCTGTTGTGTTCTTCCATGTGGTTCTGTAGGCCCATAAGGCTTCAGGAAGCCTTTCTGCCCAATCTCTTCTGTGTAGATGAACAGTCTTTGTAATGATGCCTTCAATTACTTTGTTTGTAGACTCTACATGGCCATTTGCTTGTGGATGGTAAGGAGTAGATTTTCTATGCTTGACCTTGTACTTTTCCAGAAGCTTCTCCACCAATTTGGATGTGAATTGACCTCCCTGATCTATCACAATTTCTCTTGGAACACCAAAGGAAGTAAACATATCCTCATAAAGAAAAATAACAATTGAATTCTTAGTAGCAGAAAATAATGCTTTGGCTTCTACCATTTAGTGACATAATCAGTACATACCAATATATACTTTTTCCATTTAGATGGTGGATTAATAGGTCCAATAAAATATAAAGCCATTTTTTCAAAGGTTTCCATAAGTACCTATGGTTTCAATGGCATCTCATTTGAGAGGATAGGTTTCCCTACTCTTTGGCAGCTGTCACACCTTTTGACATATTGTTTTGCATCCTTGAAGAGAGACGACCAATAATATCCTAAAGAAAGGATTTTATAGGCTGTCCTTTTGTTAGCAAAGTGTCCACTGTATGGTTCATCATGAGATGCTTTGAGAATATCAGGCATTTCATCTTCCTTGACACATCTTCTGATCACAAGATCTAGCCCTGTTTTAAGAAATTCGTTAGAAATCCATGAATATTTTGAACTCTCCTAAATAATCTTTCTTCTTTCACTAGGAAATAAAAGTGGAGGTAGTTTCCCTGTAACCAAATAGTTAGCCATATCTACATACCAAGGAGTCTTAGTAGTTACTGCAAATAAATATTCATCAGGAAACTTGTCCTCTACAGGAGAATCTTCTCTAGTATTTTGAATCATAGACAAGAAATTAGCTACTATGTTTTGTTTCCCTGGTCTATCTAACGTAGTAATATTAAATTCCTATAAAAGTAGGAGACACCTTGTAACTCTGCCATTAGTAATGGGTTTGTTCATTAGATATCTAATTGCAGAATGATCAGTGTGAATAAAAGTTTCATAACCTGTTATATAATGTCTGAACTTATTTATTGCATGAACAACAACTAAGAACTCTTTTTCAGTCACAATATAATTCAACTCAGTGGCAGTTAAATTTATACTGGTATAGTAAATGACATAAGGAACTAAGTCTTTTTGTCCCAACATAGCCCCTAGAGCTATATCTGAAGCATATGTATAAATATGGAAAGGAAGTTTCCAATTTGGTCCTCTCAAGATAGGAACTTCAGATATTCTTGTTTTCAAAGTTTCAAATGCTAATTGGAAATCAGGACTCCATTTGAATTCACAGTCTTTTGTAAGTAGTTTAAAGAGTGGAGATGCTATTTTGGTGAAGTTTTCTATAAATCTTCTATAATATCTAGTAAATCCTAGAAAGCTTCTAACATCCTTTTGACAATTTGGACTAGGTAACTTGGAGATGACTTAAACTTTTGATTTATCAACTTTAATCCCATCCCCTGAAATATGTCCTAAAAAAATACCTTCGGTAAACATCATAAAGCATTTTTCATGGCTTAATGAAAGGTTTGTTTCTTTACATCTTATAAGGACTTTTTCCAAATTTTCTAATGCCTCTTCAAATCAATTACCATAAACTGTAAAATCATCCATACATACCTCTACACAATCATGGATTAGATTAGAAAACATTCCTAGTACTTCTCTTTGGAATGTTGTGGGTGCATTACATAATCCAAAAGGAAGCACTCGATAAGAAAAAGTTCCCCATGGATAGGTAAATATGGTCATATCTTGATCCTCAAGTGCTACCTAAATTTGATTATAACCACTAAAACCATCCAGAAATGAAAAGTACTTTTTGCTTGCTAATGTATCTAATACTTGATTGATAAAGGGTAAAGGAAAGTGATCCTTAAAAGTTTCTTTATTCAATTCCCTATAATCAATGCGCAGCCTTCATTTACCATTCTTTTTGGGTACTATAACCAAGGGAGAAACCCATCGACTATCTGAAATTAGGTAAATGAAGTTTACATTGAGTAGTTTTTGGATCTCTTCTTTCAAAATCTCCCTAAGATTTGGATTCATCCTTCTCTGAGGTTGTCTAATTGGTATACTATTTTCCTTGATATAGATGTGATGGATGCAAGTCTTAGGGTCAATACCTTTCATATCAGTATACTCCCATGCAAATGCAACATAATGTTTTTGTAAGATTCTGGTTAGCTCTTCCTATTGTAACTTTTCCAAATTTTTGTTGATATTCAATGTTTTACCTGGAAAAATTTCAACTACAGAACTACCAAACTCTTCCATAGAGTAAAGAGACATTTTCATTAATGACAAATATTCAATATTAGAATCTAACTGAAATTTTATGTGGTCATATTCTGAAGATGTTTCAAAATTTTCTATTGTGTTCAAAATTTGTCTATCTTCACCAACTTTAGAGATAGTAAAGACAGGTTGTATAGTATCTTCGTCATTGACCCATTCATTGCCTCCTACTTCTGTAATTGATTTTTTTGGAGGATACAAACTAAATTTTTTTGTTGAACTACCATTAGAAATGTAGATATCCCCATATCTACAACTAATGAAAGCATCAGCTGTGGCTAGCCAAGGTCTTCCTAAGATGAGTGGGTGTTCTCATAGATTACTCTTGGGAGTCAAAATCATGAAATCTATTGGATATTACCAAGAATATAAGGAGACTAAAATATCTTCTAATACACCATCTGGTGTGATTATTGATCTATCCACAAGTTGCAGTGAGGTGGGTGTAAAAAGAAGATTAGGAAGTTTAAACTGTTCCATAGTCTGTCTACTCATAATGTTTATAGCAACCCCTAAGTCAATCAAAGTATTTTCAATTTCTATCCCATTTATGTGTGTCTTGACAATTGGACTACCTGGATCCACATATTTCTGCATGGTAATCTTTCCCATCATGATATCTGCAATTTTTCCTACCAGGTGGATTCTTTTTGTATCTCTTGGTTTCCTATCTGGTCTTTTGAAACTCAACTCCTTTATTGTTTTTTCTAGAATAGGAATCTCTCTAATGGCTTGTAGCAAGGAAATATTGATACAAACATTCTTTAATTCATCTAGGAAATCATAGTCAGAAAACAAGATTTGTTTCTCCACCCCTTTGTCAATTTATAATCTTTCAGGGAAAGGAGGTGTGGATGAAGATGCAGGTTGCTCAACTATAGGAGTTGTGGGGGTTGACTCTTTTTGTTTTTCTTTTTGAATGATTGGGTTTTGAAGGGATGCTTCCTCAGAACCTTTATTGACTTTAAGAGAATCCTCCTCAGAGGCATCTTTCTCTTGAACATCTATAGAAGGTTTTTCCTTTTCTAAAATTCTACCAGATCTAAGTTGAACATCATTACGAGGAACAATCATATAGGTGAAAATTTTTTGTTTTTCTACCATGTAAAAATTCCTAGGATTCTTATTGTTGGGATTTGGTAATGGCTAGGTTGGTAGTTGATTTGGCTTTTGTTGAAATGGAAGCAAGAGTTGAGAGTTTTGGGTTTGTTGAGAAGGTTGTTGTTGTGGAAATGGAAATGAAAGTTGAGGACTTTGTTGTTGATTTTGAAAATATGGAGGATATTGATAAAATGGAGCAAATATCCAATAAGGATTTTGTACCCCTTGTGCCCATGATTGATATGGATTTTGAGGTTGGGGCCAAGGTTGTTGCCAAGAATTCAAATTTGGTGGGAGCTAAAAATTCATAGGATTGTTAAATCCTTGATTTTGTTGCCCTTGCCAAGGTCTTCTTGAAACAAAGCAGAGGGATTCTACTGAATTTGGATCTTCCTGAAAGACAGCTTTGAGCCCAGGAACTGAAGGACAATCCTTGGTCTCATGAATTTCTAAGAAAATCATACATGTTTCTACAACTTTTGCATCGAAGGGGCACTCCCTTAGAGCATGTTTCTTTCTACATTTTGGGCAAAAGATGGCTAAGGCATCAGCTTCTACTTTCTGCTTGTTTTGAATTGTAAGGGTTTCTAATTGTTCACTAAGGCTCCCTAGAATATCAGTTTTGAACTCATCAAGCATATTGCCAATCTTTGCCCTACTTACTGATCCGTTGCAGATTTGTTTGCTCTAATAAGAGAAGGATCTCTAGGCCCTTTTGCAGTTTTAGATTTTCCCCTTGAGAGATGGACACATAGTTCTGCTATGTCATGTAGTGGAAGTTGAGAAATGTCTCCCTTCCCCATCATGTTTAAAATATCTATCCATTAATCTCTAATGGCTTTCAATAGAAGGGTTTTCAAGGTTTCCTCATCTAAATTACTCAGTTTTGCTCTCTTTAAGCTGTATTGAAATCCTTCAAGTAAATCCTCCAAGTTCTCATCTTCTTTTCGCATCATTTTGAATACCTCATGCTTATGATTAGTGGGCATACAATAATCTAGATGTCTATCCAAAAATGTTTGTTTCGTGTCATTCCAAGTCCTAATAGATTGAGTGACTAATCCCATGAACCATTTCAAAGTAGCTCCTGTCAATGTTGAAGGAAACAATTTTAGTTTTTGAGAGTCTTCCATATAGTCATAGGTTTGGCACAAGACTTCAAACTCAAATAGAAATGTTTCAGGATCCTCACTTCGCAACCCATAAAAGTTTGGGAGGACAGATGGTGAAATGTTTTTCATTGTTATACGGGTTTCCTCATTGGCTATAGGGAATCCAAATGAGTTATCTCCTTCCCTGTTTCCCCCATTATTACCTCTACCTCCTCCATTGTTACCTCCATTGTTTCCTCTACCACCACCTCCATTAGTTCCTCTACCTCTACCTCTACCCCCCCCTCCAATTAGAGAATATTCTTCATCTAATACTTCTTCTGCCATGATAGTTTCCTCAGGGTCTTCTAGTTCTTCTATTATTGGCTTATGAGAGAGAGTCTCTTCCTTTCATTCTTCTCTAGTTGATTCTACTTCTTCAACTGCAATATGATCCCCTATAGAAGTGATGAAGGGTTCTTCTCCTATATTAGATTTAGTAGAGAGTGTGGGAAAATCTTCTAATTCAGTTGTTTCCCCTTGAATTCCAGGAATTGTAAGGCTGGGGTATGAGTTTGGGATGGAGGTGTATCTTGTCTATGCCTTGAAGTAGCTGGAGTTGTAAAAATCAAACTCTTGGCCCTAGCTATAAACCTTCCCCTAGAATCTCCTGCTCGATGCATGTCATTTTTTTTATTTTTTAATGATTTTTTTAGTTGGGCTAATAATTCTTTTTCTGATCTTCTAGATCACACTTGGTGCAAGAAAGGAGCATACTCAAGAAATTATTGAACTAATAACTCTATTTTCTGATCCTCCAGATCACACTAGGTGCAAGAGGAGAGCATACTTCAAGAAGTTATCAATTTTTCCTTCCTTTTTTTCTATGTAAGAGATCAGCGACCTAGTTACACTTCCTGAGCAACGACGCCAAAATGTTTAGCCAATTTAGTATGTCATAAATTGCTACATTAATTATCAATCCGGGAGTCGTAAACTGATGAAGTGTGGGACACTAAATATGCAAGACAACCTCTTTCTTACTTTTATTGTTTTCAATTTTATTTTGTTTTTGGGATTTTGTCTTTGTTGGTCTCCTAATGCAAATGGAAATCCTATTCCTAAGTTTTAAGAATACTTTTAGAGGGCAAGTATGGATGTAGATTGAAGACAAGGTTTATGTCTCTTATGATAACTTCCAGAACCTAGGACTTCAAAAGATCTCAAAACATGCTAGTGATAAACTTAGTACTTGAATAGGAATGTAAATGTGCAGCTACTTAAATCAAACAAAAGATGAAATATTGATCACAAAATCATTGTCTCTGCTACCCATCTAATTACAGAAATAAAATCTAAACTGTTGCACTCAAACAAACCAAAAATTGTAGACTAACGAAAGCAAGATCAATTTACTTCACTTATAATCCTATAGCTTGCCAAGTAGCTTCTCGGGTTAAGCCATGGCACCGGAGATAACGTCAAATAACATAAAGAATTGATATCTAAATTACCTATTTGCATATTAATGAAAGAAAAATCAAATCACTTCACTTATAATCTAATAGCTCGCCAAGTAGCTTTTCTGGTTAACCCATGGCACTGGAGATAACGTCAGTAACATTAAGAACTTGATATCTAAACTACTTATTTGCAGATTAATGAAAGTAAAATCAAATCACTTCACTTATAATCTAATAGCTCGCCAAGTAGCTTTTCAGGTTAACCCATGGCGCTAGAGATAATGTCAAATAACATGAAGAACTTCATATCTAAACTACCTACTTGCAGATTAATGAAAGTAAAATCAAATCAATTCACTTATAATCTGATAGATTGCCAAGTAGCTTTTCAGGTTAAGCCATGGCACCAGAGATAATGTCAAATAACATGAATAATTTGATATCTAAATTAGCTAACAGCAGTAAATAAATGTCACTGACATCAAAACATAAATGAAATTGAAAAGCTTAGAAAAGAGTTTAACAGAGAGGCAAATCTCATGTCACTATTTGATCCAAAAATTATATGAAAAAGCTCGAGCATAACCTATCCTAAAACACACTGATCAATGTTAGTAAAAAGTATGCAATGCTGAAAATCATGTATAGGAGTAAAAGATTAACACAATAAATGAATTATGAAACATATATAGTTAAACAAATTATGAAATATATATAGTGAAAATAAGGGAAACGATGCATGAAAAGTTTACAAAAATGAAAAACAAAACCTCAGCCAGCAGGGGCCCTTCGCAGGCTTTTGGTTAATACGCTTCAACCCAAAATCACTCTTAAACGGTCATAAGAAATAGAGTTTTTATATTGCAAAACAGAGGATGCCTCTTCTCGTTACAACAGTAGGACTAATGCTATGGAAACAGCATAAAAACTAACATCAAGACTAACTACTTATGTTTGCAAACACATTATTTATAAAGGAAATTAGATAACTATTTTTCTGTGAGGAATCTTCAGCAAAGGACACGTAATAGGATAGAACCCATAAACTCAGCGTCTTGGTTGCTATGATCATTCAATCTACAAAAGGTGGATGTTGGATTTGTGTCATGGAGATGGCTTGTAGCTGTCAAGAGGGATCCACAAATCTAGGAATGGTCTCGGACCTTTCACGTGCTGAAAACAGAGACCTATTTGCTGTAGCACTCCTTATTTCACCATCCTTTGACCAATGCATTTCTTCACGAATTTGAATGAACAAATAGGACCTTGTCAATATCTAGATCATTTCTAAGCTGCCCACATGCCTCGTTTCACTTGTCAACAACTGTAACCTACAAAACAATAAAAATAGTTCAGGAATTGTGAGTGAGCTGCGGAAAGTTGCTACATTTCACAGCTGATGAACAAAATCTAAATCAAATAGCACACACAAGAATATAGTTAGAAAATGACTTAAATGCACTCTTAGAATCAATATGTAAAGATATTTGATAGCTTATGAGGCACTAATGTGGGAAAAAGGGCTAGGAAAGTATATAGAAGAGAGGTAGTTTTAGGGCTCAACAGTTAATGGTCGATTCTCCACTGGACGCGATATTATGTTAAGCCCATCTATAAGGTTACATTGGGTCTGGTCTTGCAATCGCAATCGACACTTGCCCTTGGTGGAGGTGCAATGCGATATCACTAATCGCTATCGACGATTGCAATGGGTTGCTTAACACGTTGTAACTTCCGCTCCCGGAGTGTCGATGCGATATATTTCAGCAATCATAAATCTCAAAGGTTGAGGGTTCGATGTTAACGTAGACCACTTGCTTATAGCGATGTGATAATATGTGCCTGACCCAATAAGGCTCAACACTCCCATGCATAAAATTTCAAGTCCACTTTCCCGAATCTGCTAAGTGTTTAGCGTGATTTCTCTGTGTAAAAGGCATTTAGTGATAAACAAGTAAATACACAGGGGTGATGCTATATGGGTTCTATGGGTCTGATAGCATTAACACTTCTGCGTTTGATAGTGTAAACTCATATATAAATTTTTCCTTTCTGCTCTGATAGTGTATCTGCATATATATATGGTTTTATGACGTCGATAGTGTATATATCCCTATCTATATATGTTTTTTCCGTCGATAGTGCATATAGCCCTATATACATGAGTTTTATGAGTTTGGGCCTTCGATATATGATTTTGTGGCACATATTTCTCCCTATAGTATAAATGCATCCATATATATGATATATGTTCCTGATAGTGTATTCCTTTGACATTATTACTCTAATAGCCTCTGATAGCTCTGTTATGCTCTTTGCTCCTTCGATAGCTCTGTTTTGGCTTTGTTTGCTCCATTTGCTTTGTTTGATCTTTTGTTTGCTCTCTTCTTCTTTGGAATATATATGACATATATATATGGCTCCTCCTGTAGCTCCAATAGCTCTATTTTAGCATATATATATGATATATATATATGACTCCTCTTGTAGCTCCTCTTGGTTTCTTGGGCATGTATTACATGCAACGCTCTTCCAATATGGCTCCTCTTGCTCCAATGTGGCTCCTCTGGCTTGGAAATGTCTTTCGAAGAGACCTCCTCTATTTGTTCTGATATTCTGCAATATGCTTTGATATGCCTACTTTGTTAACTCCTCTAGCTTATGGTTTAGCTACCTTGATGGTCTTGCTCCTGACTCTTCATGGATCTCTTTTGCTTCCCCTTGGCTCCATATCACCATCTAGTATCTAGAATATTGCCATATTGACATCAATGGTAACCTAGGTCAAGACCTATATCATTATTTTACCACCAACTAATTAATAGTTAAGGTCGCATCTAATACATCCTACAGTTTTTTAACATCCTCAAAAGGCTAAAATATATTTAACTAATACAAAGGGATCTATTTTTAACTATTTTTCTTCATATCATTTGCAGAACATATGGGAATGCTTACTCAAGGTTGAAATATTTTATTGGACTTGGAAGCTACCTCACATGCAATACAAAAATTAACTACTACAATAATAGAGACTATGAGGCCCATCATTTTATTGTTAAAAAAAAATGATTGTCAAACCATTAATGCTTTCAACTTATGCTTGACTATTTGAACAACAATTACTCATGAATTCATTTAAATTTGTGTGGTGTAAAGATAATCCATCTATAGGAGGTATGAAAATAGGTAGGCCATCCATAAATATGAAAATTCCTTGAATATATGCATAATATCCCATGGAACACCATGTCTCAAGTAGGCATTATATCAAACACTTTTCAGGCATTAACCACATTTCGGTGTTTTTCAAGAACGGTAATAAGCACTTTTCTCGTGGACAAGTTCTTGCTAAACATTATTTTTTGTTTGTGCTATCTTTAACACCATTCTATAAACATTTAATATAAATGCGCTATGAAATTATTTCGAAATCTTCAATATGAATTGCATTCATCACTTTGAAAATATTTTCCACTCAATAAATCCATCAACATCTATTCAAACATTAATTTATGAAATTTCCTTCGAGGGAAGTGGTAATGAATCTTTTCAACTTATTTTACATTATGGATGCACCTTCCTTTCCCATTTTATTTTAGTAATTTTTTGCACATGCATGTTTAAAAGGAATACCCGCATGTATTTTTTTATTGGATTAAAATGTATTTCCACGGGTTAACAACAATCATGGCTCAGAAGGCTAAGGAATCCAATGGCCCTGTTTGAGAAGCTTAAACTGTGAGAGGCATAAAATAGACAAGATTATGGTAGGAGGTGGATACATATTCAATAATGGGATTGAGGTCTAACATATTCAACTCAATCCTTGATAACTTTGTTTCATAGATACATTTTCAAACATAATTTGTACTTAAGCCAATCATTTTCTAGGCAGAAAATTCTAAACACATTGATCATACATTTCTTACCACATTTCTTACCATTATTCTACCAATAAAATTCCACTAGCCCACTTTCCAAAACACTTAGGATAGGTGGATGAAGATATAAAGGGTTAAGTAAAGAATATTTCTACCTTTCAATGATTAATAACTATGGAAAAGGCCAAGGAGCATCATGTATCCCCTATTGTTAGCCTTTTCTAAGGAATAAAGTATTATTTTGGATCCAAAATATGGTGCTACCAATTATTGGTTCTATTGTGACAATAGTAAAAGGCTTCATTTCTTGTATGATTGGGTCTAATCCTCTAACTTTTTGTTCAATCTGGTACAATTTTATTAGCCATGTTATTTATCATAAGCTCAATAAATGATATGAATAATGAAAAAAACTAAGATTGACGTTGAAGTACTATTTATAGATATTTCCATTGTTATTTATTCCTATGTCTTCTCCTAAACAGTAGTTAGTTCACACCAGCAACATGTGGGAGGATATTTCAGTGATGAAGGTAAACAAAAAAAAGTGTTTAAATGAGATAAAGGACTCCAAAATTATGGAAGGAAAAGAGGCAAACACATGATAAAGAAAAAAGTAAATGGGATAAATCAACAATTTGGTAAAAATAAATTGAAATTTGATAGGGAAGATACATTAGGGGAACATTATCACTTGAATAATTGTGGGCCGATACTAGTTGATTAGTAAATGTGGTGTGTATGGACATAGAATATTCTGACCTGAGCTAATTTTACAACACCAATTGCCATTCTTTTCGCAACCTCCTTTATTTATCTTTTAGATATTATTGTAGGACAACCTATGGGTTGACTAGAAAGCATGGTGGAATAAGAATGGTGTGATAGTTATGAAGATGGATGCACTTCAATGGGAAAAATGATTTTTTATTCTTTGGACCCACCTACAAGTGTTATGAGGTGGTCTAGTTAATGGTGGCATCAATTTTCTATATTATTAAGAGTCTACCCTAGGAATGAATTATTGCGTCAAAAAAATATGAATATAAATAATGATCATGGAGATGGTGATAGTTCGGACTAGAGGCTTCCAAGATCTTTGGAGTGAATTACACTCATCAATATTATAACTAAGGCGACGAGTTTTATAACAAGGGATGGATTTAATATTTCAAAAACATTTAGCCTTCTAGCATTTGTTGGGGTATATGCCATGTCTATTAGACTTAGACGTGTAGAATATGAAAGATGTGTGCATAAGGCACAACCATAGTAGGATTTTGTGTTTCTAGAAATATGCATAACAATAATGCGTGACAAAAGGTAAAATGGAAAATATATGTCATAGCTTGGACAGTACGCAAGTGCCTTTCATATAATACAACACACATCTTGGAGAAGCATAATACAATAATACAAATAAGTATTTATTTGTCGATGTAGATTTATTTATTAGTGGTAATTATTTTTTGGTGTGCAAAAATATTGAGAAAAACATAAATATTGCATGATAAATATTATAACTTATTTTTTTCTTGATGGAGAATTAGGAAAAATCAAATAATAAATGTGTTCAATGAGTAACTAATAGGGACTTCAGCTTCAGGCTGAAGAACTTGGATTATATATGTATTTGGATGCACTGTAAATGATGCATAAATAATGGTAGTGGGAATGTAATACCCCTAGCTTAATCTTCTTAATGCCTTTGTAAATGTACTTATGATATTGAGATTGGTGAGCAATGATATATTAATTAGGCTAGTGAGATGGATTTTATTTATATATGTGTATAAATATGTATCATATGTGTATATATGTATAAATGTGTATAAATTCATTTATTTCTCTATTGACGCCATTGAACAAATGGGGATGAAAATATTCATGGTGATAAAGAAAAATCAAACAAAAATTGGAAGTATAAAAATTCATACAAGTAGAGAAAAGGGGTTCAAAAGTTTGGTTTGCAAATTAAGGCTAGTTTCCAAATCAAGACAATGATAAAGAAATCAAAGTAGAAAGGGGGCATGCTTGAGAAATTAGGGTCATATATGAATTCAAACAAAAAGAAATATTAACAAAGGGAACTTTAGAAATGGAAGAAGTGAATACACAAAGAGCTAAGAAAAAACTATTACCTGAAACCTAAAGGTTAATTTCATTGAAAACAAAAACTGAGCCTTACATATGTTGGTATGGGTGAGCATTTTGTCTTGCAAGATCAGTGTACTTGTTGATTGGACCACCGAGAGGTGTTATTTGGATTTTATAGCTAGCAGGGAACTTTGTTCCTTTAGCCACATAGTGCAAAAATACAATAATGAATCAAAGTCAATGTACAAATAGGAATGAGCATACACATATTAGTGGAAAAATTAAAAAGGGTGTTTGAGTATTTCTCAAATATTAAGTGGTTATTGTAGGCACAACAAATGATGACATAGTAGCCTAATTCGCTAAATCGCTAAACCAACACTCATTTAGTGACATTTTCCTTTTATCTAAAACTAGAATGTCTTGAAAACTCACACTTCAAAATTTTACACAAAAAATTCTTTTAGGTCCTTCTCTCTAAAATGAATCCATAGTGCCTGAATCATATAACTTTGGTGATTTATCACCATTTCTTGAATATATAAATTGTAAAGTTTCTCTCCTTCAAATATTCACTAGATGTTTTGGTAAAATCATAAACATAAGATTTACTTAAAAACGGGGTTGAAAATTTGAGCAAATAGTTTGTTTTATTTTCTTGTGGCCATGTTCTAAAAAAATTGTTTTATTTTCTTGTGGTCATGTTCTAAAAAAATCCATATCCTTAGTAGATTCACCTTTATCACAAATATTTCTCAACTACTTTAAATTAACTTCCCTCGCCCATAGTTTTTTTTTTAAATAAATGGAGCAAATAGTGGCTTTCGCATGCTAAAATCGATAACCACAATTCAATTAATGATTTAGCTTTTATGTAGTATGAAATATTTTTGAGCTTATTTGAGTAATGCTAATGCTAAATGAATAATATAAGAAACATTGAGAATCCATGGTATACCTCTTTATCTTTATCAAAATCTTGAACATAACCCTCTATTAAATTCCAAATTGAATAACAAGTATACATTTTTTTAAGATAAAATAAATATTTCAAAAAAAAATACATGAAAGCCATTTCAACTTAAAACTAAATCTATGTAAATTAAACTACAATAATTCGACCTAGAACTCACAAACTTTTCCAAAATTGTTGTACCATTAACAAATCCAATCCAATCAAATCCACCAGGCACAAAAATTCAAGTAACAATTCTCAATTCAGAATTTTGAAGAAACGTGTGACCTCGATGTTATGAAAAAATTTATTGAAGTTTTAAGAAATTTGTTTAACAAAATCATTAAATTGTACCGGAATGTTTAACACTATATTTAAATTAATGATAATAAATAAACAATTTACTGAGTATAATATTGATATTTTAATGATTTTTTTTTTCACGATAAAAGAAGATATTCTGACATTAATTTTGAAATTTACATTAAAAAAAAGAGTGAACATGTTAGAAGTGGTCAATTATTTTTTTAGATTATCCGTACAATGGTTAAGATGGGTTCTTTTGGCTGGGTTTATTTTTCTTAATCCATGTTTTTGGAAAAGAATATTTAAAACGAAACCTTTTTGTAAAAAAAAATTATGTAACTTTTTTAAAAGTTGTCGACATATTTAAAAAAAAATTGCAGGTAGCTATTTATCCATGTAAATCTATAAAGGCAATAAGAAAACATGAAACAAATAGAGAATGATTTGAATGATTAGATAATAAATCTCTATGAGTTGACTATTGTAAATCTCCTTTGAACAATAAAAATACCCCTAAATATTTAGTTCAAAAAAAAGGTTTTACCATGTTAAACACTGTGAATTTCAGTATTTGACTATTTTACTATCTTGTTTATAATTTCAATTTATTTAAAAATTATACTTTCATTGTTCAACTCAACAAAATATATATGAAAAATACATATGATTTATTCTTATTAGAAAAATAGTATTCACAAAAATATCAAAGAATTAAAACCATCTCTTTATTCTTTTGGATTATCTAACCTTAGCTTGAAACGGAATATTGAAATTTTTTCGATACCATATTGTAGATATTTTACAAGTTTTTTTTGGTTTAAATATTATTTTACATATTTTGGCCTTTCACCCTGAATCTTGATTACTTTAGCTCTTTCATTTCTTTATTAAAATAACTTTTAATTCCTAATTTTACTAGCATTTCTAATTTTAATACAAATTTTTCATTTTAACAATATTTATTTAGTTTAAATTTATTTAAATAAAATTGACGTTATAATTTTAAATTCAATTTCCTTATTTATCAAGTCAATTACGTTTATTAATTTTAATTTGTAATCATATATAAATCCACTCTTCACAGAAAACGTTAGGATGGCGCCATACGATTTACATGATGAACAATTATATTGTGCTTTGCGTGAACTGATTATAATTAAAACCATGGTCACTTTTACAGTGCACATAAAATTCATTAATGTGTTATCAGTGAAATTTCACTAGCTTGATTGTATTAAAGTATTTGTTTTGTACAATAGTTAACATCCAAAACTAAATTGAAGATATAAGAAAAAACCAACTATATTAAATGTGAGTATAATCTGCGTAATAAGAAAAATAACCAACTATATTAAAAATTAGTATAAGCTAAATAATGATTTAAAAATACATCAGCAAACCACCGAAAAATAATTACCACTAACGTGAAAAAGGGTTACAAGAAAATTGGTTTTCATTGACATGAAGAGGGATCCGTGCTCTGGATCGGCCACTCTAACCTAGCCACCAAAGTCAAACTTTCTTCATTGACTTTTGGAACTTCAGTCGTTAAGATGAATGCACTTCGATGACATTTTTTCTCCATTCATACATTGTTTGTTTGCCTATGAATTAAGCTTTGATGGTGATATCATTTCCTTTCAGTAGTTTTTCTAATAAGCAGAATTCCTTGGGGAAGATAAAAAATTTAAAAAATGAATTGGCTATGGATACACACAAATGTTTAAAATGCGAATTGAAATTTGTTTGCATATAAATTATAGCTTGATATAAAGTATAGCCAGATGTTGATACGTTGTTTTTCTTTTTTATAGTTGACGTTGATACCTTGATTTTCTTTCTTTACGAAAATATAAAATAACAAAAATATTTTATATAATTTGTTTTTGAAAATTTAATATCATAATGATTGAACGTAGAAAATATGTATTTGTATGTTTTAAAGTGGGAATTTAAAAATTGTTTGCATTACAAATTATAGTTTGATGTAATTATAGTCGGACGTCATACTTTTTTTTATTTTTTTTTATAGTTGGGAGGTTGATACCTGTTTTTTATCTTTCTTCTTCATGTAGAAAATATAAAATATTTTAAAATATTTTTTTATATAATTTGTCTTTTGAAAAAATTCAAGATCCAACATAAAAAAAAATAGGTAATTTGTTTTTAGAAAACAAAATTACATATTTTTTTTAGAAAACAAAATAATGTAATGATTAAATGTAGAAATCTACAATTTTCTTTTTGAAAGTTCAACAAAAATATACAATTTATTTTCACAAAATCCATCATTGAATGTGTTTTTTTTCTTAATAATTTTTAAAACCAAAAAAAATTGCATAGGAATAATCATCATTCTCAAAATGTAAATCAAGTACTGATTTGTAAATTGTTTAGGAATAAACACCATTCTCAAAATGTAAATCAAGTACTGATTCCTAAACTGATTCCTAAATTATTTAGGAATAAACACGATTCTCAAAATGTAAATCAAGTACTGATTTGTTTTGTATATGAATTGTAGCTTCATTTTGACACTTCACCTTTCCTTTGTTTCCTTTAGCTTTAGGACTTTGAACACGAAAGCAAAAAAATGATTCCATTATGGAAATACACGAATATTCAAACATGTTAATTAAGGCACTGGTTTGTGTCCATGTGACTAAATGTTTGGTGTGAATATCTCCTTTTTTTTCACTTCACTTTGAGAATTTTAGTGGAAAAGCAAAAGATGAACATTGATATATGTAAATCAAGGTACTGATTTGTTTGCATGTGAATGAATGGTTGATGATGATACGTGACCTTTTTTTTCGCTTAAGTTTGAAATATATGAGAAAAATGTGAAGTCTGAATCTTCAAACATGTGAGTTAATTCCTTAATACACTCATTTGTTTGTATGTATAAATTTGTATTAATTTATAATTTATAAATAGTATTTTAGATTTTATATTTTATTTTAAAAATTATTCTCATTATGTTATTAAATAATTTATTTATTTATTATATTAATTAAAAAATAATTATTGTATTAATTTATGTTTGTTGAATGAGGCTTCTGTGATCTACATTAAGTTTATAAGAAAAAATATTTTGGTTTAAATCACATGATAGTGCATTTGTGGACCCATTTCAAATGAAAGAGTGTCGTTCATCATCACGACAAGTTCATGGCTACAGATTAAATAGGAAGAGCATATCTTCCAATGGCTAGATTTGATTGATCATGGAAGATCTACTCTCCCTATTTAATCCGTACCCGTGATCCCATTCTTCAACTTATCCTAACCATGAACCACTTTAGTTTCGAATCAACTTGTCGTGACTATGAACCACACTCATCTTCAACTTATCCTAACCATGAACCACTTTAGTTTCGAATCAACTTGTCGTGACTATGAACCACACTCATTGGTTCGAAACGCATCGACAAATGCACTATCATGTGATTTAGGCCGAAATACTTTTTATAAAAATCAATTATGTATTTAAATTAATTTTTTTTTTTCTATTCATTAAAAAATTATTATTCTCAATTATGCCTATAATTAATTTTATTTATTGTTGTATTAATAAAAATAACACAATATTTTTTAAAGCATAATATTTGTTATAAATATAATTTAATGAAATATTTTTTTATAAACATAATTAATAAAATTATTTATTTATTTATTTTTATTATTTTCACACCACTTTATCACTCGATAATTGAATAATTTCACAGTAAAATATAATTTTGTATTTAATTGAGCCAAGAGAATCATTCTAAAATCCATATGAGGGGGTGTTTATGTTTGTCAATTCATCTCTAGTTGGAGTTAAGACATGCATCTTTAAACTAAAAATAAATAAACTATACTCCAAATAGAAAAATAATGTCCATTATAATAAATAAAAAATGAATATGTTGTAAATTAATTAGAAGTAAAATAAAAAAAATTATGAGTAATATATTTAAACCTTATACTTTAATGTCAATTACAATTTAAAAAAATAAAAATATATGTTGTAAAGTAATTAGGAAAAATAAAATTATGAGTAAGATGTTTAAAACTTATACTTTTCAAAAAATTATTTTAAACATAAAATTTAAATAGATTATTTGAAAAATCTATGTTAACTAATTTATGACATTATCAATTATCATATATATATATATATATATATAGGTTCAAAAATTATTTTAATAATGTTAATAAAAATTATTGAATGTTGGTTTATCAATAAAATAATATAATACAATTAATATAGATATATACTTAAAAATTTATTAATAATAAAAAGACCATTTCAATTTGTGCTATAAAATGTCTCAATATGAATGTTATATAAAATATTTTAATGCCAATTATATATCGCTTTAAAATAATTATGTATATATCATAAGAAAATATTTTTTTATGGTTAAAAAAATTATTTCATTCCATATATATTTTATATAGCATTTGAAAATACAAATTAGACAATAAAATATTACACATTATATTTTGCACTCTAAAACAATTTAGATTTAAAGAAATCTAATCCTTTAAACTCATATTAAATATGTACTCCACCCTAAACTGATGTTAAATCAATACTTTAATCTCAATTCAATCCTCAGATTCATGAAATCCACAACAAACCAATATACCTTATACATTGTTTATATCTACATAACTATGTGGATTTCGTGAGCGGATTCATAAGTATCATTAATAAAACATGATAATCATGGATTAGCCATTATGTTCGGTTTATTACACTATATCCATAATTCACCTATCGATTAGTTTGAAGCAATAGGTGAATAATTTAGTTTATGTCTGAGCTAGGCAAAGGGTTAGAAGGCTACTTGGTATGAGTGGAAAGAAATTTATTATACTATAAAATTCAATTTATTAA
>APFE031117549.1:0-29304 GCA_000404065.3 Pinus taeda
GCTCTTGTGGGACAGAAAGGACACTCATGGTAAGCAAACATTATCTCTTGCAAATCTAACTTCACAACACGATCAAGCAGCCATTCGGGCATCTAATGAGAGGGATTGTGAAAATTTCGCCTACAAGAGGGATTGATAAGTTGTGTGAGCTACAAATTGCGGATTCCTAGTAGCCAAGGGTGTAGCCTAAGGCTTGAGAGTACGCAATGCACAGTTCAGCCTAGATAAAGCCTGGGAGAGATTGTGCATTACGTAGTCTCAGTGGCCAAGGTTGACATTATTAGCCCTAGAACTGCACAATGCACAGTTGGGGCTAGCTTGTACTACTCACTACACAGTTCCAGAGGCCAATCTTGTAGCTTGAGCCTTAGGATTGTGCAATGGCCAGCTGGTCAAGGAAAATTTTGATCAAGGGAAGTGTAGATATGCTTGATGGAGGCATGAAAATGAACAAAACTTAGTGATGGTGCGAGCTTGAGTGTAGATATGACCTAGTGAGCATTAATCAATGAAAAACAAGTGCAAAAACTGAACAAACAGAAAGAAACTCAAGTATATGAGGAGAGTCGTCAAGACGGCAACTGTTGGTGCAAAAATAATAAAATCAAAGTGACACTTGTGAAAGGAAAGAAGTAGACTAAAAAAACACTTCTACAAGCTAAAGCGAGTTAAAACTCAAGTAACCAAGAAGAGAAAAAGTGAAACACACTCACACAAGCCAAATGACAAAAAGCGAGAGAAAAGAAAAAAAAAACGATAAAATCAAAACTCACCCAGAAAAGTGATGGAAATGCTCCAAAGGTTCCTATATCTCCTGAGGAATGATAGAGCTTAATGATAAAATCTACAAATGAGATATAGAGGCATCCATTACATAGAATTGAGCAAATTTGAATTTATGACGAACATGGCTAAAGTCAAGGAAAAGTGTGACACTTGGGAGAAGTTTCTAAAAATAGCAAAAGTGCCTCCTTTGGGATACTAAAAATAGATCCCTACTTCCTAGGGATGCTTTTTCCCTATATTTTTCTTTCTTTTCCACGGGGGGGACTTTCCATGCATACTGTGGGGAAAGACTATGCAGTTATGGGCAATTGCGCAACTTTCTAACTTAGTGTACACTGTGTAGTTTCTGAGCTCAGTGAGGGTTGCATAGTTTCTAGGTTGCATTCCATGACTACACATTTTCTTAGCTCAAGGCTGACCGCTAATTGCTATACAATATTTTTTCACGCTCCCAGTCTCATATCTTGAAGTGTTCGCACTTTATGTCGTCAATGTCGCAAGTGTCACAAAGTGATGAAAGTTTTCGCAAACAATGTATTCACCATGAAACATGTTTAGAATATCCACATCGCAAAGGAGATATCCATGGAAAGAGGATGTAGGGCGAGGAATAGGAGGTCTCATTCTAATATCATCTACCTAAAACCACGTAATTTTTATCGAGCTTTCTAGTAAGAAAAGCTTCACCTCCATTTTAGGAAAAACTTCCTCAAGAGGACCAATGTGGATTTGCCTCTAAAATTTGTGCTGCCAACGCAAAGCATGTATAATGCAACAAGTTAAAAGCACAGGACACTAGTTATGCAAAACACATTGGGCTTACAAAGAAGGGTTTTTGACAAGTTATTCAAAGTTCTTCCAAGGCAAGTTTTCTTCCTTTTCTTAAGAAATATTCTAAACACGTTTCATGGTGAATACATTGTTTGCGATGAATTTCATCACTTTGCAACACTTGCGGCATTGGCAACACAAAGTGTGACACTTCAGGATACGAGATTTGGAGTGTGAAAAAATATTGTATAACAGATGCCCCTTAATGAATGAAGGCAAAATAGGAAGTTTGTTATGCGACCAACTCACAAAATAGAAGAAAAGATAGATCAACACCTTCAAAATAGCCTCTTCAATGGGGAAACCTCCTTTACATTACAAAAATGAACAATTCTTGGATGATAACAATGACAAAACCTCCTTTCTATATATAGGAGTCTAACGAGTCATAATATAATTAAAGCCGACATAACAATAATAATATAAGGGCACCACAATAACAATAGTGGGCTTCTATGGGGCACAATAATAACAATATGGGGACAATAGGGGCACAACAATAACAATAAGGACTATAATGAAAATAGTAATGGGGGAATCACTAGCATTATAGGGACCTAACATACCCCTCTCCTTCAAAACAATGTTGTCCTCAACGCTTGAGTAGTTTTGGATGCTTTTGTATAGAATTCTCACCCTCCCACATGGAAGCTTCAGTGGGTAAGTTCTTCCACTTGATGAGATACTTAGAAATTGATCGATTTCGTTGCTTTAGGTTCCAATATGATTTTTCCTTCCTCATCAAGTTCTGGAAATATTGTTTGAACTGGGAGTTTGTCACCTATAACCTTCTCTAAGCATAAAACATGGCAAACTGCGCGCACTCGGGAAGCCGCAGGAAGCTCCCATTTGTATGCCATAGAACCAATATTTTGTAACACCTTATACTGACCATAATACTTTGGTGATAATTTATTATCCTTCTTATCTTAGTTGAGGGACATTTGTTTATATGGTTGTAGCCGTAGAAATACCCAGTCACCTACATCAAAAATTATTTCACTGCGATGTTGATCTGCATGTTGTTTCATTCTATTCTGTGCCAAAGTGAGGTTATCCTTTAAGAGTTGGAGAACCTGTTGTTGATGCTCGATGTGATATTCCACTGCTTGAACCTTGGAATTTTCTCTTAAATATGATGTGATGGACGATGGATGATATCCACAAAGTGCCATAAATGGGGTCATTTTTGCTGCAGTATGGAAGGAAGTGTTATACCACCATTCAGCCAGAGGTAACCACTTGACCCATTGTGTCTATTTATCATATATAAAGAAACGAAGATATCCTTCCAAAAATTTGTTTACTGTCTCACTTCTCCCATTAGATTGAGAATGATAAGGTGATTTATGAGCTAACTGAGTAATAAGACAAGAAAATAATTATATCCAAACATTTCGAGTGAAAATAGGATCTCTGTCGCTTACAACAATCTTTGGGTTTCCATGTAGCTTTTGAATTGTTTACATAAATGCAATAGAAACTATACTTTCTTTAAATGGATGCGATAATGCACAAAAGTGTGCATACTTGGTAAGCCTGTCAACTACCACCATGATGACACTCTTCCCTTCGGACTTGGGTAAACCTATGATAAAATCCATTGAAACCTCCTCCCAATGTTGGCTTGGAATGGATAAAGGTTGTAATAGACCCAGGGTCTTAATTGTTTCAACTTTATTTTGTTGGAAAACCAAACATTCCGTCACAAACTTTTTAATATCCAATTTAAGGCCATTCCAAAACAATTCCTTCTTAACCCTGTGGTAGGTTTTTAAAAATCCTGAGTGCCCTCCTAAGGGAGAGGTGTGCAATTCCATAAGAAACTTTTGTTTGAGTTGAGAATTCTTACATAGGTATAAGCAATCTTTGTACCATAAACAAATCATTTTTCTAGCTAAATGTATCAGATGTACTAGGTTCTTGTTGTATCTTTTGAATAAGTGCCCAAACTTCTTCATCATTATTCCATTCATCCCTTGCGTCATTTAACCAATCTGATTGGATAATAGAAATGGCGCAAATCAATGCTTCCACATCCTCATCCTTTCTCGAGAGTGCATCTGCCACAACATTTTGCTTCCCTTTTTTGTAGATGATTTCAAAGTCATGACCCACTTTTGCTGCTCTTCTGAAGATAATCTTTGTTCTAGAAAGTATTTAATACTGCCATGATCCATTTTTACCTTGAAGTGTCTTCCCATTAGGTAGGGTCGCCATTTCTTAAGTGCATGTAGTATTGCCAATATTTCTTTCTCATAAATATCTTTTTGTAAATACTTTCCTTTGTTTGGACGACTTTCGAAAGCAATGGGTCTTTCTTCTTGCATTAAAACAACACCATTTCCATTTCCTGAGGCATCACATTCCACAATAAAGGTTTTTGTGAAGTTCGGCGTAGCTAAGACCGGTGCTCGGAACATTGCCTCTTTAAGATGTTCAAAGGCTTTCGTTGCTTCTAGAGTCCATGAAAATGCATCTTTCTTCAATAATGTTGTTAGAGGTGCTGTTATTCTCCCATAATTATTAACAAACTTGCGATAATACCCTGTCAACCCGAGAAACGAGAAATCCTCGCAGATGCTTTATGGATGTGGGGATTTTCCATTCCTTAATGGCTTTAATTTTTCTAGAGTCTACCTTAACTCCTTCATGAGATACAATATGACCCAAATATTCCACCTCCTGGACTCCAAAGAAACATTTGGATCTTTTTGCATATAATTGTTTCTCCTCCAATAGTTGTAGCACCCTGTCAAGATGTTCAACATGATCCTTCCAAGACTTGTTGTAGATTAGTATATCATCAAAAAATACTAACACAAATTTTCTAAGGAATGGTTTGAAAATTGAATTCATCAAACCTTGAAATGTTGAAGGTGCATTGGTAAGGCGAAAAGGCATGACCAAAAATTCATAATGACCCTCATGAGTTCTAAATGTTGTTTTTGGAATGTCTTCAGTCTTCATTATGATTTGATGATATCTCGAATGAAGATCCAACTTGGTGAAGTAAATTGATCCATGCAATTCATCCAATAATTCATCAATGACAAGAATTGTAAATTTATCTTTAATAGTGAGTTTGTTGATCTCCCTATAATCCGGAAACATGCGCCATGACCCTTCCTTCTTGTGCACCAATACTACTAGAGCAGAAAAATAACTTTCACTAGGTTGAATTATACTAGCCTCTATCATTTTTGCAACCATACGTTCAATTTCACTCTTTTGGGCATAGGGATATCTGTAAGGTCTGATGTTTGGAGGAACACTCCCTGGAATCAAATGAATAGCATGATCATGATCACGAATAGGTGGGAGTCCTTTAGGAGTCTCAAATACCTTGGAATGATTGTCCAAGACTATTTTGATATCTGGAGAAACAAATGATTTCTATGTGGGAACCTCTAGCGAACATAATTGTGCAATTACGCCTCGTTGTTCTTTCTTTAGAAGATTTGTCATTCCATTAGAGCTAATTATCTTTCCTAGTTTCCCTGCGATACCCCTTAATTCAACTTCCTTTCCTTCCAAAAAAAATTTCATGAAAAGTTCTTGAAAATTAAAAGCTATTGTACCCAAGGATTGTAGCCATTGGACTCCTAGTACAACATCAGCACCACCAATTGGAATGGAAAGCATTGGGCTATTCAATACATATTCTCCCATGGATAGCTTGATATTATGGCACTTTCCGGAGCAATTTATGGTTCCTCCACTTGCAACCATCACTTGACACTCTGGTGCTTGATATAGGAAGAAGTTCAATTCCTTGGCTATCTTACAATGAATAAAATTATGGGTACTTCCTGAATCAATCAACACTATTAGCTTTTTTTTCTTGATATGTCCTTCTATCTTGATAGTTTGAGGAGTGGTAATTACGGCCAATGCATTACAAGATATGATTAGGTTCATTTATTCTTTCTCTAGGGTTTTTTCCTAGTGTATATCCTCTTCTTTTGGTGTTTCATGTTCCTTTTCTTCCTCCTCTTCACAATCTATGTAAAATAATTTCTTCTTAGCACACTTATGCCCTTTAGTGTATTTTCTATCACAACTATAATAAAGCCCTTTTGCTCTTTTTTCTTCCAATTGTTGTGGTGTCAACCTTGTAGGTTGTGGAAGGCTAGGAGCAACAAAACTTCCATCTTTATAGTTGTGAGTGGTAGGCTTCCTTGTTTCTATAATTTTTCTTTCCATTTTTCTTGGCAACCTGAATGCCTTCTCCAATGAATCGGTGTCCCAAAGGCAAACCTCATGTTGGATGTTATCCTTTAAAGTCACTATGAACACATCAATCATATGCTCCTCTGGAATATCTTTTACCCTTATATTCAATTTTTGGAAGTGCTCAATGTGCTCCATCATTGAACCCTTTTGTTTGAGATTTATCAATTGGCTAAAAAAAGTGTTGCTTTTTGTATCCTCATAATGTGCTAACATTTCTTTCGTAAAAATTTCCCAATTGACAATTTGTTTACGAGAGCAAAGCCATCGATACAATACAAACTGATTTGGTTCCAAATATAAAGTTGTAATGCGTACCTTTTGTGTATTTTGCACATTATGGAGATCAAAATATTGTTCCATCTGTAGTATCCATGTTATGGGATCCTTGCCATCAAACTTCCTCATATCGCTCTTTGGAACGTGGTGGGTCTTTGTTCCAACTTTAGAGTTTATGAGATCATTATTAACATTTCTTTTTTTCTCATCATGAGTTTCCTCTACTACCTTTTCACCATTAAGAAGCCTTTCTTGTAGCAACTTTGTCAAACCTTCCTTCAAACCTGCCACATATTTCTTCAAAACTTCAATGTTTTCATTCTTCGAATCATGATTAAAATTTATTTTGTTCTCATTATGAGTTTCCTCTACTACTTTTTCACCATTAGGAAGCCTTTCTTGTAGCAACTTTGTCAAACCTTCCTTCCAACCTTCCATGTCTTTCTTCCAATCTTCACTGTTGTCTTGCACACCATCCATATTAGCTTCCATTCCATTCATTTTAGGTGCCATGCCTTTCTTTAAACCATCCATCTTAGCTTTTGTTACTTTTTGTGAGAGTGAAATTTGTTGCAATTGGTCTCATAATTTAGATATATCATGTTGCATTTCTTCCTCTTCTTCATGAGTCATGCTAGAGCCTTCAGGTTTCTTACTAGGTGTTTCCATTTTCTTTCTTCGGGACATCAATTAATGATAATAATTCTTCACTATTCCCTTTGAATTCCTTCAAAATAATTTTTCAAACCAAACTTATGCAAAATTTAAAAAAAAACTACACACCCTTTGTTCACTTTGTAGGAGGTCGATATTGAATTTGTTGTATCTCTATAATTTCGGATCTCTATGTTTTGAAATTGCATCCTATGGTAGCCCTCTAAGTCCTCTTTCTATCCCCACAATTCTGATTAAGATTGGATTCTCCAAGGAAGAGTTATGCCCAATCTCCCACGATGACCCGATTATAGACTTGTTAAGTAGAGCGAACTTGTACGAAGTGCCACGTGTCACTTCTTCGACCTTAGGACCTGAAACCGATACACAAAAAACTACACGCCGTACTATTTCTGTAAATTCTTACCAATTTGCAATTTGATGCTTAGAAAACAAGTTACGACAATTTTCCCCAGGTCACCTATTTGCGATAGAATTCGGGATCCTGCAAAATCCCTAACTTCCTTGGATCATATCTCCGAAAACATAGCCAGAAAAGATCTAAAATTCGAACCCAAGGTTCAAAGATAGTTCAGGTAAAAAGGGGTTTTTTTTAGCTTCTGAAACATCATATAAAAAAAATTATAGTGAAAATTCCATGATGACCTATTTGGAGCAGCGAAACCCTAGAATCCAAATCTCTAATACCAAACGTTATGCAACCAACTCACAAAATAGAAGAAAAGATAGATCAACGCCTTCAAAATAGCCTCTTCGAGGGGGAGGTTATTTACATTACACAAATGAACAATTCTTGGATGAAAAAAATGACAAAACCTCCTTTCTATATATAGGAGTCTAACGGGTCACAATATAATCAAAGACGACATAACAATTATAATATGAGGGCACCACAATAACAATAGTGGGCTTCTATGGGGCACAATAATAAAAATACGGGTACAATATTGCCACAACAATAAAAATAAGGGCTACAATGAAAATAGTAATGGGGGAATCATTAGTATTATAGGGACCTAACAAAGTGATGGCAAAAGTGATTTACAAGCAAAGGCAAGGACTTAGAGAACGAGTGTCAGGAGACCTGCAAATCAAACATAACACAATATATCTGACATCTTTGATGTAAGTATGTCTAAAAATACATCTCTGAGAATGAATCTAATAATACATGGATCTATGGCATGGACGTAGCCATCCAACTAGAAAGGATCATGTTTACAATCATGAATACTTAATAACTCCACGTAGCCTAGATTTATCAAACGAAACCTAAGGTCTTCATATTTGTCTCGATCCAACCAAAGTATAAATCCCACCATGTGAATAGATGTGTTGGAGTCAAACATGGTAGAAACCACCTGATTACTCGTCATTGATGTAAAGCGTTAACAGACATGAGAGAAACCACCAACAATGACGATGGCTCTCAAGATACAACAACACAATCCACAAGTGTGAACAAAGGATTTGGAGTCAGACACTCACAGAATCATTCAATCGAAGACCAGTGATGTGAGCGTATCATTAAATGTGAAGAAACTGCCATTCAGGCATGCAAGCTCGAAGGTACTAAAAGGGATTTCCTAGATCATCTTCCCGGATAATGAGTTGGAGTCGACAAGAAGTGATTCATCGAAGGAGGGCCATGTAGGTTTTAACCCCATACAGAAATTACCTACATATGAATTCTAAAAACAAAAAATAAACAATGGCGAGAGCATAAAACATAAAACAGATATACATAGATATTTTCCCATGGATCCCAAAACTGGGACTACCAGATTGAATTTTCATTATATTTCATTCAATGTTACAATACATATATATATACATGTTGAACCATCCATAAACCCCAATCCATTAACCCTGGATTAGAACATAATTGTAGTTCCCTTGACCATATTGTTGGGATGGGATCCCCTGGGTCAGTTTTGGGGTTAAACACCCAAGTTTTGATGTAAATTTTTGTAAAAGATGTAAATTGTCTGATATTTGTGGATGCAGAGCATGTACATGGTTAAGAGTCAAGGGGATTTTAGCCCCTTGTTTATGTGAAAATTGAGTGCTTTTGATATCTGCCCTTGGTCTGCGGACCATGGGATTGTATGTAAAAAGCTATAAATAGGTGTGTCTTAGAGAGTCTAAGGCATGTCGAGGTCTGTGAAGAGGAAAAAGGGCAAGTCAGGAGCAAGTAGATAGAAGAAGAAAGGCTATGCAGTTGAGTGTACAGAGGCCTAAAGTGGAGTTTGCAGTTGAGTGCGTGGACCCCTGCAGCTGAGTGTGTAGGGTAGTCTTGAGTCTGTAACACCATATTGAAGATCAATAAAGCGAATTGTTGAAGAATTCTTGTGTTTATCTGTTTACTTATGATTGTGATATATGTTGTGATTTAATAATGTATTTATGAACTTTTGATCTATTAATGCGTGACTCTATGGGATACGTCTTAATAACTATACGCAATGCATGTTAAGTACTTCCGTGAAGATTAGAATACATTTTGTTATGTTTATTAAATACTTAAGTAGATCCGTGTGAGCTCAGATATGGGGTTATTTTCTGATACGTGTAAGTGGATGATTCAACTATTAAGGGTCTGCACAGACCTATCATAGACCTTTGGGAAGGTCTAGAGGTCATTTAAAGGGAGTTGCAGTTTTGAGCCCTAGGGGCTTATAGATCTGCGCGAAGGTAGATCTAGGGAAATAAAAGACATCACACTGATCTATAGATGCGGAAACTTGTTTCCAACATCTCCCCATATTGGTTCGGGTGAGACTTCAGACTGCACTACACGGATTGATGCTAAAAGGGCCAGTACTGTAGGGCTTTGTTTGGCACAATTAACTCTGAACCTAGGTCAGGACCGACTAAGCCAACAAATGGTTCCATTGTCGGGACTAGGATTTTCTTAAGGAGATGAGTGATTTTAAGTATTAAGGGGATTTCATAGTGCATTATGTTAGATATAATTTTTTTGGGCTTCAACTGCGCTAAGTCATTCATGTATGACCAATTCCATTAGAGGTAGTCGTAACTGGCTAATTTCTAATGATTTTTTAATAGTTCGCTTAGCACTCATTGCATCGACTGATGCTCACAAGAGTGATGAAGTGGGATTGAAACTAGTGAAATGAATCACATAGCGTCAATCATCACTTTCGGGGCTTGCACCCGGTAACCAAAACTTCTCGGGAGGTCACCCATCCTAGATCGCCTTTGGATCAAGCGCGCTTAACTGTGGAGTTTTCCCCACAATCAATCCCACTTAGCTTGCTACCCCATTTGCAAAACCTTAGCAAGTATTGTGCCTCATGAAATCTACTTAAATGATTCATGAGGCACAATACTTGCAAAGGTTTTGAAAATGTGGTAGCTAGCTAAGTGGACTTGATTGTTGGGAAAACTCCACAGTTAAGCGTGCTTGAGCTAGAGGCGATCTAGGATGGGTGACCTCCCAAGAAGGCCTGGTTACCGGGTGCAAGCCCCGGAAGTGATGATTGACGCTATGTGATTCATTTCACTAGTTTCAATCCCACTTCTTAACCCCTGTGAGCATCACTCGATGCAATGACTGCTAAGCGGACTATTCAAAAATCATGAGAAATTAGTTAGTTACAACTACCTCTCATGGAAATGGTCATACATGAATGACTTACTTAACGCAGTTGAATCCCAAAAAAAATGATATCTAATATGTGTGATGTCACATCACTGGAATCCAACTAAGAAGGAAATTGAGAAGTGGTTGGTTAGAAAGATTCACGAATTCGTGGCACAGGGGAATAGGAATTTGTGCCTGTCAAAGGAGCAGTGGTTGGACAAATGTTTGTATACGGAAATACATGAAATTTTCTTCTACACCTTCCCGATCGAACTATACGAGTGGATAGCTAAGTTAGCAGATGGCCAAGGAAGGTGGAAGCTTGATGGTCCAATAGTGTGGACTTGAGATTCAGTATGCCGATTAGAAGCCTCTGAAGACAAGATCGTGCACGCTATTGACCGTTGGCTCGATCAAATTATAGGAGGATTTGTTACAGAGTCCGCATTGATACCTCAGTCAACTACAGTGAAGCAGAGCATCACTTCTTCAAGGGACCGTGAGGTAAGTATCTAAGATCTTTGAATACCTGGATTAAGATGATCTTGTGTAAAAAATAGGTTATGCCATTTCCTTGATGTTTGGATCTAAGCAAAGTGGAAAACTCTTCAGAGGATGAGAGAAATCAGGTCCTGAGTATAGCCCATTGATTGGACCTCCTTCGAGCGACGACGAGGGAACGGTACAGGCCTCACCGTGAAGTGTTGTCCAGCTGATAAGATACGGTTTTACGCGGATACATCATCCATCCACTCCACCTCCATAGCATACACCTTCATCCACACCTCCACCACCACCACCGTCATTCAACATGTCGAACATAATGAAGCTGCCAATTTTCAAAGGTATAGGGAGAAAAGATAAACATCAATTCTAGTTTGTTACGAATGTTGTGTGGACCGCACAATACATCACTGATGACAACATAAAGAAGGCGTAGTTAGTCATTGCTTTGCAAGATCACGCACTGACATGGTAGATTAAATATTGCTCTGATCATCCTGTGGCAATGCTAGCAGACACTAAGGATTCTTTAAACAAAGAATCTAGTAAGCTTAAGTCTGACTCGCAGTCAATGGTTAGATTTAAGGAAATCACGATGAGGGTTGATGAAACACCTTGGGAGTTAGATCAATGGTTTAAGTGTGTGATCCATGAATCTAATATGCATCTCACTGATGGTCAACACCGTGAGTGGTTTATAGCCTCGCTTCTACCCCACCTGAGGATTTCTGTATCGCAGAAGAAGATATGAATTCAGGTAGAAGCCCTACAAATCACGATGAGGTTGCATGCGACACTTATGCAAGATGCAATCTTGCTAGTACAACAGATTCACTCCCAGTTGCAGAACTTATGCTTGGAATTGCAGAGCTTGAAGAAAGAGAAGGAGACTAGATGAGAGGTGTGCGAGGAAGTCTAGTGCCTGAAATGTAAAAGGCAAGGGCATGATAAAGACCATTTTCCCGTATTTGTGAACTATATCATAGGAGGGGGACGAATTCCCCTGAGACCAAAAGCTCTAGTAGGTCCAAGCATGGGGGGGCATGCTATGGTGTGCTGTTTGTCAGGTGGTTGGAAAACACGTAACAGATAATTGTCATTTGCTTCAAAATTTTGTTCAAACACCGCAACAACTGTTCTACGACTTGTGTAAACCGGTGGGCTATGATGAGTGCCATTGTCGCAGCTATGAGTTGATGATGGAAAGAAAACCTAGCTACACAATGCAAGCAGAAATTCGGCCTCTAGAGGGGCGCTAGAGGAGTGCGCAGAGGATGAGGGATGAGGATGAAGCCGAGGAGGAGGAGGGCCTGGTAGAGGCTAGAGTCAGGTTATTTGTTACAATTATGGAATGCAAGGGAACTACGTGCGAGAGTGTAAAAATCAGACATGCTCGTCATGTCAATACTGCAACCAATTTGACCACACTATAGAAGAATGCCCTGTGTTGATAGCTAAGATGCAGGAGAAAAATGCGCAGCCTCAGGAAACTACACAAAACTTACAAATGATGAGATCTGAGCCCTGCGAGGAAGATCTTAATGTGAATACCATGCTAAGAAGTAGGATAACAACTGGGGATGATAAGGGAAAACAACCTGAAGGAGATGGATGGGTCCACAAGGCCCCAAAAAAGGAAGTTGGTTTTGATCTGGAGCACATGAAGGAAACATTTATGGAAGCCAGGAAAAGCTTCGCTGAGGCCTCCACCTCAGGAAGCCACATCAAGGTACCAGAAACCAATGTGCCTACAAAGGTTGATCCATTTATGCTTACCACATTCTTGGAGACTTGCATGAAACTTCTGCGTGATAGAAAAGCTGTGAAGGGCCTGCAGGAGTTAATAACAAATGCATTGGAAAATAAAACGCTACTGATGGACAACACGTAGTAAGAAAAATTGGCAAACATAAGGCTAGAACAAGGTGTGGGATGAGGCTCACCACGCAGATAGGAGATTATGAGATGGACCAGGTCATTCTGGATATGGGGTCTAATGTGGATGTTTTACTTAAACAAACATGCGAGAGAATGGGGAGACTTGCGCTGCAGTGGTCTTTGATCTAGCTTAGAATGGAAAACCAGTTGTTAGGTCCCTATACTACTAGTCTAACCTTATTGTTATTAGTCCAACCCCCTTATTATATTGTTGTGCCAATATAGTCCCCATATTGTTATTATTGTGCCCCATAGAAGCCCACTATTGTTATTATTGTGCCCTTACATTATTATTGTTATGTCGGCTCTAATTATATTGTGACCCCTTAGACTCCTATATATAGAAAGGAGGTATTTTCATTTGAATCATTCAAGAATTGTTTATTTGTGTAATGTAAAAGAGGTTTCCTCCTCGAAGAGGCTTATTTGAAGGCATTGATATATCTTTTCTATGTTTTTGTGAGCTAGTTTCATAACATTTGGTATCAGAGCTTTGGATTCTAGGGTTTCGCTGATCCAAACATGCCATCACGGAAGTTTCGCTATAAATTTATCTCTGTGACATTTCAGAAGATAAAAAACAAAACCCATTTGAGCCAAAATAATTCTGAACCTCGGGTCAGAATTTCAGATCTTGTCTCGCTATATTTTTAGAGATATGGTATGAGGAAGTTAGGGTTTTTGCAAGCTCCAGAATTCCATCTCAAACAGGTCATCGTGGAATTTTCGCTATAATTTGTTTTCTACGAAGGTTGAGACTTTGAAATTAAAACCCATGTGAGATGAAATCATGGTGAAGCTTGCGCCCAACGTTCAGATCTTGTTTCACTATATTTTCGGAGATACAGTCCAAGACATTTAGGGTTTCTGCAGGCTTCAAAATTTAATCCCAAACAGGTGACCTGGGGAAAATAGTCATAAATTTGTCTCTGAGCATCAGATTGAAATTTCCTAAGAAGCTACAGAAAGAGGACAAACTGCACTCTTGTGTGTATTGTTTTCAGGTCTGAAGGTCGAAACAGTAACACGTGGAAATTTGTACAAGTTATCTCTACTGAAAAAGTATATAAGAAGGTTATCGTGGGAGATTAGCCATAATGCTTTGTCGGAGAATCCAATTTTTATCAGACTGGCCGAATTGGAAAGAGGACACAGAGGGATACTACAGTTTTTTGGAGAATTTGGTATCTACGGATAAATACTAATTCCCTAGATAAGTAGCCATATCTAGAACAATAGTTTAAAGCACTTTAGCCTTTTCCTATAGGCAATAGATAAGACAAAGAAGATGAGAAGACCTACTTGTAGTTCTGCTTTCCTCTTGTCTCCTTTGTATCGATCATGTGGCTCCTTCCCGTACTTAACACACTTGAGAAGTAACTGTAAACATCAAACATAAGAAAAAGAACCAATCAAAGCAAAAGATATATTGAGTACAAGCAAATGGAATCAGATACATTCACACATATAAGCATCATATAACAAGATAAGCATATGGGAAAAAGGTTCAAATACTTTATTGAATAGAAGAAGGAATTACAACCATTAACTCTGATTCAAAGTCACTCCTCCAGCTTGGATCCCATCCACATCACATCAAAATCATGAAAAACTTGTAGCATAACAATACTTGTCTCAAAGTTAGTTCTCATAGCAACATTATCTCCTTACAATTCAACATAGTCCATCCCTTGATCACTTAGATGAGTGCTCAATTTATAGGAATATGAAGGAGGTTATGTCATAAATGGAGGTATTGAATGGCCTTCCATACTTAGAATTATTTCCATGGAGGAAGGGATGAGAAGATAGGATGCATCTTAACTCATTCCTTATCCATGTTCGAGTTCATAGGAGTTGATAAGTGAGGGAAACTTCTAGATCACTCCAAGAGATAAGAATATTCCCCAAACCCTATATGGATTTAGCTCAATCTCACCCAGCAGAGGTGAATGAAGGCCTAAGTTCTCTACAGAGCACCCTAGCATGGACTCAACTGCTCTGCAACGCACCCTTACATGGGACTACTTACTTTGGTCCCTTTAGAGGTCATTTCAATATTTCTTCAAGTCATGAAACTATCTGGAAAGGAGGCATTCAAAAGGGTGACTTGCTTAGGGAATGTAACAACTGAAGTTAGGGTTTGATGAGCCCTAAAACACTAATCTGGATGATGGGAGTGATATGTCCAAATGGATCTATAATGTGCAGCTCGCAATTTCAGAGCTTGGAGATCCGAAATTACATAGTTACAGTTGTTTCAAGATAGAACTCCTAAAATCAAGTAAATGCAATATGAGGAAGTTTGATGGGAAGGATCCGGTAAATTGGATACTACAAATGGAGCAATACTTCGATCTACATGATGTACAACTATTACAAAAGGTACATATAGCATCTTTATATTTAGAACCATATCAATTTGTATAGTATAGAGGGCTTTGTTATCGTAAACCACTTGTCAACTGGTCAATTTTCATGGAGGAAATGATAACACATTATGAGGATACAAAGAGCAACACCATCTTTAACCAATTGATGAATCTCAAACAAAAGGGTTCAATGGAAAAGCACATTGAGGAATTCCAAAAATTGAATATAAGGGTAAATGATATTCTAGAGAAGCAAAGCATTGATGTCTTCATAGGGACTTTAAAGGATAACATTCAACATGATGTTTGTCTTTGGGAACCTAATTCATTGGAGAAAGCATTCAGGTTGGCAAGAAAAAATGAAAGCAGAATTATGAAAACAAGGAATCCTACCACTCACAACTATAAATATGGAAGTGTTTTTTCTCCTAACCCTCCAAAACCTCCAAGGTTTACACCACAACAATTGGAAGAAAAAAGAGAAAAATGGCTTTGTTACAATTGTGATATCAAATACACTAGAGGTCATAAGTGTGTTGAGAAGAAATTATTTTACATAGATTATGAAGAGGAGAAGAAAAGGATCAAGAAACGTCAAAAGAAGAGGATATATTCCAAGGACCAACCATAGAGAAAGAATAAATGAATACGACCATATCTTGTAAAGCATTGGTAAGAATTACCACTCCTCAAACTCTCAAGATAGAAGGACATATCAAGAAGAAAAATGTTCAAGAAGTGAAAGATCACATTGATCATCAAGAAATAAATCCAACCATACCATGTAATGCATTGGCAAGAATTACCACTCCTCAAACTCTCAAGATAGAAGGACATATCAAGAAGAGAAAGGTTCAAGCAGTGAAAGATCACATCAAGCATCAACAACAAGTTCACCAACTTTTAAAGCATAACCCCACTTTGGTGTAGAATTGAATGAAACAACAGGCATATCAACATCGTAGTGAAAGAAGTTTTGATGTAGGTGATTGCGTATTTTTACGAATACAACCATAAAAACAAATGTACCTCAAGAAAGCTAAGAAGGATAATAAATTGTCACCAAATTACTATGGTACTTACAAGGTTCTACAAAAGATTGGTGCTATGGAATACAAATTGGAGCTTCCTGCATCTTCTCGAGTTCAACTAGTTTTCCAAGTTTCATGCTTAAATAAGGTTATAGGTGACAAGTTCCCAGTTAAAACAATATTGTCTGAATTTGACGAGGAAGGAAAATCATATTGGAACCTAAAGCCGTCACGAAAACAAGAACCCGACAGCTACGAAATCAATCAATTTCAGAGTATCTCATCAAGTGGAAGAACTTACCTGCTGAAGATTCCACATGGGAGGACAATAATTTTATATAAAAGCATCCAAAACTACTGAAGCGTTGAGGACAACACTTTTTGAAGGAGAGGGGCATGTTAGGTCCCTATACTACTAGTGTAACCCCTTATTGTTATTAGTCCAACCCCCTTATTATATTGTTGTTCCAATGTAGTCCCCATATTCTTATTATTGTGCCCCATAGAAGCACATTATTGTTATTATTGTGCCCTGTTGACGACCCGAAAATCGTTGCATCAACATTGGGGAAAACCACCCGGTCCGGACCTTAGTGCAGTTCCTTTTCCGTTTGGTGTAGTGGCTCCGCTGGGGATAATGGGACCAGTTTCCCAGCAATAGATAAATGGGATGAATGGATGCTTAACAGTGATAAGTAGATGACTAAACTATTTAACAAAAATGTAAATAAATAAGACTATCCCGGGAATCTAATTGAACTTCTAAACCGTAGCTTTTGATGTTCAATGTTCTAAGAATACAATTATATAGATAACCGCATTTTCACAACACAAATATTGAATCATTCAAGATTTACTGTATCTAAATAGTTAAACACAGTGGTTAAAACAATACTACAGTACTTTAAAGGTTCATACCATTAACGCATACATGATTAAATAATAAGGCACATCATATGATCATCCAATAGTGGTATGAACAAGATTTCCAGTTGATATACATGCATACAGATAATGATAGCAGAAAATAATTACACAGTGAAATCAAATACACAGAATGAATTCAAAACAAAGATAAAAGTACCATTTGAACTGTAAGCCACTCCCGATATGAATCACTATGTATGACTTCTACTTCAACGCATAACGATCTTTGAATCAACGACAGTAGTGCACAATTGAATCAAAAACTTCTCCGTTAAAATAAAAGTATTTGGTCGAGTTTCATAAAAGAATAAAGGCTGAAGCACAGTAGTGCAAACTTCAGTCTGTTAAGTCTTATACAAAATTTTTACGACCCTTTCTAAATGCATGAAAGGGTCTATAAATACTATACTAATCTAAAATATCTATCAAAACAGAAAAGCTAACTATTCTGATGTCAAATAAATGCAAATTCCTATTAAGCTGGCGATTGGAGGAGCTGGGCGATGAGTCACTCTGCTGGCTTCTTTCCTGTGTACCTGAGCTGATTGATAGCGAGCATTGGCTCAACTTCGGGTGGTTTGTTGAGCCTGGAACTGAGCTGGGCAGCATAGGTGGAGTCCTGGATTTCGGGGATCATATATTGCACGGCGTCGGTTAGGCATTTGAGAGCAGATCTTTGTTTATGCGGCTTGATTAGAAACCGCCAATATGCATCCGTGTCTAAAGTTTTGACCACGGTAATCAATTTTGCTCTGTTTTCTAACTCGGGGTAGCATGCTTGTTCCAATGTATATGCAGTAGTGATCTTTCCGGGTGTGCATTGGGAAGTAATATTGGCCTGATATAAAGTATCATTTACCAGATTGGCCAGATTATCAGCGGTTAATGTACATCTCGATGCTGCCCTTTCTGCCTTCAATATTTGTCCCTGCCATTCTGTAAACAATATATTTTTGTGGACTTCTAATATTCGAGGTGGATTGGCTTGTTTACCTGACTTTGAATCTTGCCATTCAAGATAGTCAGATATATCTCCCTCGGCTTGATTATATTCTGCTCTGATCTGTTCCACCTGATCATTAACAGTCGTAGCCAATTCGCAGAGTGGCTCTGCCTGAGAAAGGGATTGTGCTAGGATTTTAACTTGAGATATAAGCGCTTTATTAATTATCATTGCCTCTTTTTTAAATTCTTCTATTTGCGCTTCTCCCTTTATGGCTTCCAACTGTGCTGTGATTTGAGCAATGTATTCATCTTTAACTTGTAAAGATTGCTCATTTGCTACTTTCAGCTGCTCCAATGCTTCTGTTAGCTCGCTCTCCTTTTGGATAGATGTCTGAGTGATCGCCTGCTTCTCCTCTTGCCACTGTTGCATCAATTGCTCATTGATTTTCTGTTGTCCCGATAGTTGTTCGTTGATGCGTGCTGCCTCTTGCTGGTGTCCCGCTGATTGCTGCTCTGCTTGTATTATCCTTTGTCTGGTGTCTGCTAATTCTGTTTGGAGATTCAAAATCTCCTGGTCCTTAGCCTTTAAGAGAACTGCCACCTCTGAAGCTTTGTCAATAGTGGCAGCCGAATAGGCTCCCGCATATTGTGACAATTTGGTCAGGTCATCAGAGGGGTCAAATTTTTCTCTCCAGACTACATTGCCCGTTAGTGGTTGGTCAGGAAAAAGGGGAGATTGATCAAGCCTCTGCCTTTTTCGTGATCTCTTTACTACTGCTCTGTGCTTAGGGCTATAGAAGACATTTAGTGGGGGAATGTCTTCTACCAGGAGGGTTATTTGGTCACTAGGACCTTTCGGAATAATTTCCACACTCATACTTTTGGGTGGGCCGATGGTTGTACCTTCTGCTTGTATGCCGCTGCTTTTCGAATTGTCGATATTTTGTGAATCTTTTGTCCCGCCAATAATGGTACTAAAATGCTGCCATTCTTTTTGCAGCTCAGGGTCTGTGTCGGTACCTTTATTAATATCGGGGGTATTCTGCTTGGATTGTAATTCCTTAAGCAACTGTTCCTGTCTTTCCTTCTCTTGTTGTTGTTGTTGTTTCTGCTGTAGCTGTGCCTGCTCTTTTCTGACTCTGTCTTCCTCTTGTTTTCTTAAGCGTTCTGCTTTTTCTTTAGCTGAATGCTCTGCCTGCTCTTTTCTTAGCTTATCTTCTTGGTTCTTCTTCAGTTGTTCTTCCCGCTCATTAGTTTTAATTGTAGCAGGGGACTCTTCTTGTCGCTGTTTGCCAGGATCGCTTGAGGATGACGCTTGGGTTGGTATTATTAAGTCCAGGGGCAGAGTTTGCAACCTCTGCTGCCTGAGCCTGTTAAATTCTAATAGCCCTTCGTCATTATACCTTGTTTTAGCAATTTCTCTGGCCTGACCAATTGATTCTGCTGAGGTAAATATGTCATCAAAAAGGTCCTCTTTATGCTCAAACGTTGATAGTTTGGCATGTTCAAGAGCGGCGTATGCATATTTGTTGGGGTCATATGCTCTGTTTGGGAGTATAGGAAGATGCAGGGCTTGAATTTTCGTGGCTTCCTTTTCTGCATGCTTTAAATCATGTAGGGTGAAAACCCCACATCTGAGAGGAAAAGTTGGCCAGCCTCTTTTTTGCTTATTTCTAAGAGTCGATGTGGTGCTTTCAGCTGAGAGTTGATAGGCAATCTCTCGAGCTAGCAGTTTATCAGGAACATAAAAAGGAAGGACGTGGGGATTGGCTTTACTACCAAAAACTCTAACATATGTAAAATGTTCTTCACCAAACCAGCTTCCTACCGACGGCAGATCAAAAGAGACTAAGTAGGAAATTCTTGAAATGGGCTTATTAAAGATGGCATAATAAATAGGAATCATAAAACCATTGCAGATACTATACAAGTGGGCTTTGTGGGACGACTTCCACATCTTTTGATGATAAATATGGATGGGAGAGGGGTCCTGTGTGGTCCATCTCCAGCCGAGAATGGGGAATTCAGAATTAAAACACAAAGTATCCAGAATATAAGCACTGTAATAGAAAGGAGGGATTATTCTTTCACTAACTCTGGTCTTATTCCTATATTCCTGGATGGCTATGGCAAGCTTATCTGAAAGGATGGTGGCCCAATCCATAACCCAACTGTTAACTGCCGCATCTATGAGGGGAACCATTTCGATAGTAAAATTGGTGGAGTCGTGAAGACCCCACATTCTACACATCATTATAGCAGCATAGCAATAGGGCGAACACAAGGAGCCGACTGAGTACTTACCGGAGGTTTCATGCTTGTGTTTAGCTGGATTCGACCTCCAATCTTTGATTGGCTCGGACTCAGTTTCGTTCTCACTTGCGAACTTCTCGAGGAATGCTTTGTTGTAAACCTTCTCCGGCTTAGGCAAATGATACATTTGCCTTAAATCCTCTGGCTTGAAGGACCCAAAGACCCTTCCATCTTTTGCTATGAAGGTTCTGTCTTTGATAGAAATCTCCTCGATTGCCCATTTAATAGCATCAGTGTAGGGGAGCATTTGTTCTCTTGCCGCTATCCTATGTAGGAAAGAGTCGGCCAAGTCTTTGAGAGTGCACTCTGAGCTCTTGGTGGAGTCCGCGGTAGCTTGTTCTACCACCTGCTTGGGCTTTTCGGCCTCTAGTAAATCATAAGTTCCCTGCCAGGTGGTTTTAGCGAGTCCTGCGCAGGTTGTGTCTGATATCAATCCCTTCTTACTGGTCATGATTGGTTGTGGCATGGATTGTGATTCAACAGCGCCTCCAACCTTCTTCTGCTTCTTTCCCATAATGCCTGAATTGCTTTGGCAAATCTGTAATCTGCGCAGAAGAATGGTTTTTTGGCGTAATATTGAGACAATAATAAAACTCACAATTGAGCAAACAATAAGAAGAACGTCGATATACTTGGCCTTTATTAAACAGCAAGGATGCGATCTATGGGCAGATTTTGAAAGGATGGGTTCATTAAGGGTCCGTATACAATCTGCCACCTTATAAATGCTTACTGGTGCAATATTCGCCTAAAGATCTTTCAAATAATGCAAGGGGCGTACCGGAGGCTGAGCGGGAATGATTATGCTTTAATTACCATTAACTCCGGCTTTCCAATCATTCTAACGGCTTTTCTTGGAGAACTGTACCTTATCTTATCGGATCAGGGAGGGGCACGATTGATAGTTTTAACAATGTTTCAACCGTTGCCGATCGCCGATTGCCGATATCGGATCGGGGAAGGTCATGCGCGCATTAATATTTGGCAAGAGAAATCACCGATCACTGATGACCGATATCGGGTCGGGGAAGCATGTATGAGCATCACTTGATATACGAAGAAAACTGCCGATCACCGATATCGCCGATGGCTTTATCGGGTCGGGACTTTATCGATAGACATTATAATGGATGCACAAAGGAAATGGCCGATGGCCGATGGCCGATATCGGGTCGGGTCTTTGACCGATGGCGCAATAGGGATGCACAAAGGAAATGGCCGATGGCCGATGGCCGATATCGGGTCGGGACTTTGACCGATTGATTGCTTGATGCATACATATTTACTTTAATTCCAATATTTTTAAAGGGATATTGCTTTTCATTGAGTTATTGGAATTTATAAAGTAAGGTTTATTGACATCAATTTTATTTTGAAAGGGACCCATTTCATATTTTAATGATCTTGTGAAAAATAATAAGGATGAAATGGGGGGTTGTTTTGCAAGGCACAACAATTGGCGATTCACTGGGAGAACCAATTATCTCTGGAAAAGTCAAAAGTACTTAAAAAATTTTGGAATAGAGTTTCAACCATAAGCAAAATTCTTAATATAACTAGTTATCTATGTATCTCGAATATTACAGTAATAACTTCGATTTTTTCCTCTTTTTGAACTTTCTTTAGAATTGACACATTTAAGGTTTCAAATAAACTTTGCTTGGTTCATAAATAACAAAAATAGAGGGTTTTTTCAAATCAGCTTTTATAGTATACTCGCTTGTCATAGGTAGAGCCTCTGCTGCCAGCAAACGTTTATAGTCTCGACAGGGATACCTTTTAACCATTTGATTGCCCATTGTCCCATTCAATTTAAGATTGTGATTACCAGAGTGAATTCAAAACATATTTTCATATTTTGTTCATTTTCTTTTAAAAAAAATTTGTATAAGATAAAAAGCCATTGTCCTGGTTTGGTGGCCAGCTGTTGACAATGCCACTCACTGGTAGTAGTTTAACTGAACAAGCTAGCTCGTGATGAGACTCCTTGTCTTGAAATTTCAAGCCATTACCCTGTTTTGGTAGACAATATTGGTAATGTCAGCTAAGCTATTTTCCTATGAACGTAGTAAGCAGGCTTGTGATAAGACCTCTTATCTTTGATATCTTTATATTTTAGAATTACACTCTGAAAAATCATCATCTTTAATAAATGGGGTAGACAATCATTTCTTTAAGGATTAATGGATGACAAGTTAGGAGTTAAAGATGCTGATGTTGAATTATCTTCTATTCCTGATATTAATGACCATTTGGGGCGGATTTGAAACCAGAAATGACCATATCATTTTTTGCATATTCTAAAAAGGAATTAATCAAAGTTAATTTGCAGTTTCTGGATACAAATGATATCTAATTTTTTAAACATTCTTCCTTTTTGGTTGAAAATTCTATCGTTTGAAAGCAAGTACCGATGATAATTCTATAAGACAACTAATTAAACATAGTAAAGGGCCAATAGAGTATGCTTTTCAACTTTATTTGCTAAAAGTTTATAAGCTAAAAAAGAAAATCCTATGAAAATAAAGGGAGAAGGGGTTACCTTCTCAATTGAAGAATTTTTTAAGGATTAGGCCATTTACAGGGAGAGACTCCCTTACACCTGTTAAGTCTTGCAATAGAAAGGTTGAATGGCCTATTTTCTCACAAATCTGAAATGGTCCAAGCCATAACTTTTTGAACTTGGTGTGTTTACCTTTGTCCTCATGGGCTTTATCCCATTTCAGAACTAAATCGCCAACTTGGAAGTCTTTTGATCCTGATGAGGCTGAATCAAAAGCTGCTTTTATGATTTGCTGATGTTTGGCATGGGTATCTTTGGCCTTTTCTCTTTCTTCCTCGAGCTTAAGGATTTGATCACGTCTGAGCTGAATTGAAGAGGAAGGAGTTTGTTCGATGAATTGCACGAGGGCAAGAGAGGGTAAGATAAGATTCGTAGGTAATACTGCTTCTTTCCCATAAACAAGATTAAACGGAGAGGTTCCTATGGAAACCTTCTGGGTAATCCTATCAGCCCATAATGCAAAAACCAATGTTTTATGCCAGTTCCTGTGATTCTGTTCGATTGTACGTTTGATAATCTTAATGAGATTCTTGTTAGTGGATTCTGCCAAACCATTGCCTTGAGGGTAGTAGTTAGCAGAATATTTTAACTTGAATCCTCTCTTAACAGCAAAATCAATTATAGAATTGCCCGAAAAATAAGAAGCATTATCAAATACAAGGGCAGTTGGAACACCAAACCTGGTAATAATGAATTGATCAATGAATTCAACGATTGCTTCAGAATTTGTTGTTTTCAAAGGAACTGCCTCCACCCACTTAGTGAAGTAATCGGTAGCAGTGAGAATGTACTTGTGCTGCTTTGAAGAAGGTGGATTTATTTCCCCGATGATATCCAGTCCCCATTGATCAAATGGTTGTTCAATGTTAACTGGCTGGAGAGGGAAGGCTGATTTTCGTTGTCTTCCACCAGCGGTTTGACAATTTAAGCATTTTCTCACGTACTCATGGGTGTCTCTAAAAAGGGTTGGCCAATAATATCCAGCGTGAATGATCTTGTGAGCTGTTGTGTCAGCTCCAAAATGTCCTCCTGCTGGTCCATCATGTAGTTCCTGCAACACTTTTTGGGCTTCAGATTTTTCGAGGCATCTCAACAAGATAGAATCATAATTCTTTTTGAAAAGCACATCATCAATAAGTGAAAAATTCTTTGCTTTTAATCTGATGGCTCTCTTGCTTTTGTAGGATAAATGAGGAGGAGCATAACCATTTTTTAAATAAAATATCAAATCTGCATATTGAGATTCTGAATCAGTGACACTTATCTGATTGATATCTTCAGTTGAACCAGTGTCGCTTGGTTCGGGAATGTTGGAAGCTCCTGCCAATATCCTGCAAAAACCTTGACCTCTAACAATCTTTGCTGGTTTAATGTCTAAATCGTATTCTTGCAGCGCTGTGACCCAATTAGCCCTTTTTTCACCTAATTCTCTTTGAATTAATAGTTGCCTAACAGCTGAAAAGGGAACTATTACTTTTGTATGAGTTTTTAGGAGGAAAGGTCTATAATGTTTAACTGCTTTGAACACAACAAAGGCTTGTTTCTCTACATCAGAGTAGTTCAATTCGGCACCTTGAAGATTTGAGCTAAAAAACGAGATTGGTGCCTCCAAGTTGTGATCATTCAGTTGGGTAAGTACTGCTGCATATGAAGTATCAGATGCGATAGTGTACAGTGTGAAAGGATTAGAGAAGTTTGGAGTAATCAAGGAGGGGGCATTGATGATGGATTTCTTTATCTGATCAAAAGCTTCCCTTTCTATTAATCCCCACTTAAAGACTGCATTCTTCTTAATCATTGATTGAAGGGGTAAAATAATATGAGAGAAATCGGGTACAAATCTTTTAACAAAATTTATTTGACCGAGGAATGACTGCATCGATTTCTTGTTATGGGGGAACGGAATTTCCGAAATTTCTTTGATTCGGTCAGGATCAATATAGATACCATCTCGGGAAACAACAAAACCTAGGAGTTTACCCTGATCCAAAGCAAAGAATGACTTTTTGGGGTTCAGAGAGATTCCATACCTTTTACATCTTTGAAAAATCTGATCAAGGTCGTGTAAATGATTAGATCTCCTTTTAGAAAATACAGTTATGTCATCTAAATAGATGACTACTGACCTATTAATCAATCCCCTAAAGGCAGTGTCCATAGCTCTTTGGAAAGTTGCTCCTGCATTTATGAGCCCGAAGGGCATTTTTTGATATGCATATGTTCCCCATTTTGTTCTAAATGTTGTTTTGAGTTGATCATCAGGATGAACTAAGACTTGGTTGTATCCTGAAAAACCATCAAGAAAAGACATTAATTCAGAACCTGCCACAGATTGGAGTATTTGCTCCATGGTAGGCAATGGGAAATTATCCTTTAAGCTTGCTCTGTTCAGATTTCGGAAATCAATACAAATTCGAATGTCGCCATTCTTTTTTCTGACAGGTACCATATTAGAAACCCAACTGGAATGTCGGACTGGGAATATAATCTTAGCTTTCAGGAGTTTGTTAAGCTCCGTTTTAATCTGACTTTCCAAATTGGGATGTATCTTTCTTAGCTTCTGTTGTATGGGTTTTTGATCTGGAAGCATCAGGATTGTGTGCTGGATAATAGATGTATCATAAGTCTTTAAGTCATCGTACTTCCAGGCAAAAATGTGTTTATTCTTTCTCAATAGTTTAACAAATGCTTCCTTTTCTTGTATAGTAAGTCCTAGTCCTAAATTTACATTCTGAGGATTTTGCTCAGTACCCAAGTTTATTAATTCAAACCTTAGAGTAGAACTTTGGATCTTTGTATTGGTTACAGGTTTAAATCTGTCCTTTATATCATAAAGATCCTCGAGTTTCACCACTGGCTTGGGAATTGCATTTTCTTGGGATGCTTCTTTGATTTGGGAATCGTGTTCATCTTCCTCTATGATCTGATTATCATAGGACTTTTCCGAAGTCAAGAAATGTAAGATATCATTATCATGATTAAAAACTCTCCAATTGGTAATATTGTCAGGAATTGAAGGTCTGAAAATTAACTCTACAGAAAATCTATCTGGGCTGTAGTCTTCTGAAGGTAGCAGTTTTGAGGCTACATTGGCTAGTAGGTCAGCAGCTGAATTCTGGGATCTGGGGATAGAAGAGATATTAAATGCTAAAAATTGTGAAGTAAGATCTTGCACAAGTGATTGGTAATGTTTTAAATGACTTGAAAGGCAATGAATTGCGTTTCTAACCTGTTTAACAATGATTTCTGAATCACCAAAAACCTTTAAGTATTGCACTTTGAGGCCAATTGCTTTATATAAACCCTGAACTAGGGCCTCATATTCGGCTGTGTTATTTGTGCATTCGAATTCTAACCTGCAAGATAGCATTGTTCTTTCCCCATTTGGATTGACCAAAATGCAACCTGCTCCTGAGCCTTCATTAGACTTAGAGCCATCAAAGTATAAAGACCAAAATAAAGGTGTATTAACAGTGGTGTTTACAACCTTCTCTTTTTCATTAAAACATCTAGACATATGTGTTTGTGAAAAATTTTCGATCTGAGATGTGAAATGATTAATTGAGAAAGGGGAGGCTTGAGCAACAAAATTGCCAAAAAATGACTCGGATGTGTAATTACCCAAAATATTATTGTTGAAAGGTACTGGGTGATTCTCCTGTTCGAAATCGGTAACTGTATGGGTCATATGTTTTTCTCGGTCTATCTTTATCTGATTTGGCTTTCCTTTATAGGGGAGCCACATGTGTGACCAATCAGTGGAGATGTATCCATGCAATTTTTCAGACCAGTCTCTACTCAAAATCAAACCGTAAAATTCAGGTATATCGGCTATAAGGATATCAATTCTTTGAACTACTCTTGGATCAGCTGACAACCTGATGGTTACAGAGTTAATCTCACCAATGACCTGTACCTTGGTTCTGTCTAATTGGACAATATGGATAGAGGACTTCTGAGGTTCGATGTTCAGTTTGGAACAAACTGAAGCTGGCATTATGTTAGAAGACGCTCCTGAATCAATTAAACAGTTGTGCAGATTCCTATTATAAATTTCATAGGTTAGGAGAAATGGTGGAGTATGAGAACTTGACCTGTCACCAATTAAGATGGAGTCTGTGGCTTCAACCATGCCTGGAGGTGACTGCCCTGAGTCATTTGCGGCTTTTGAACTAGGGAGAGGAGTTGAAGGGACAGCATTTAATTCTTTGAGGAGTAACTTTTGCTGATGTTTCAGTTTACTAAGCTCAAACATAGTTATGTTAGCTTTGGTCTTTTTCATGTCATCAACAATATTGTACTCCATGGAATCAGTCACCACTAACGTTTTAGAAGTTGATGGGGGAGTTGAGGGCTGATTTTGAGAGACTGCTACAGGTGGTTTCTTTGGAGGCATTTTTTCTTTTGTTGTAGTAGCCCCTGCATTTCTTTTCTTTGAAGTTACCTGAACAGGATCAGGAACACCTTTACTCCTGGTGGTGACCGGAAAGGCTTCTTCTTCGTTATCTGTATCAGGATCGGGGAGTATGAAATCCCACATTCCATGACACTCAGCGACTTCTTCTTCATCGTCGGATGGTGGAGTTGTCTCTTCTTCTTCTTCTTCCTGGTCGGAGTCAGCGTTTGATATGACATTAGGTGGTTTTGATTCTGTTTTCTTGTAAGTCCTAAAAGGTCTTTTGTTTGATGTCTCAGCCACCTGTTTTTTAATGTCAATCATTTCATTGGACAGTGTTTTCAGGACCTTTTGAAGTCCCTCCATATCATATGGGTCTTTAGAACTTTTCTTCTTTGAGTCTTCTTTAAAGGAAACTTTTTTGGCTTTTCTTTCTTCCAAGGCAGCTTTCTTTTCTAAAGAGTTGATGCGCTTCTCAACATCAAGTGATTCTTTCATGTTTTCAGCTAAGGTAGGTTTCCCAGCCCGATCTACGAAAATAGCTATATTAGCAGGTAGGGCGGTGATATACCATTCGCTACGTATTTGCTCACTGGGTTTGGAAGCGGTAGGGATTTTATTAAGGAGTTTATTAAAACGAGCATTGAATTCCTTGATAGGTTCCCTATGTTCTATTCTTAAGTTGGAGAGATCATTTATTAAGGTTGCTAAAGATCTGTCATCTCCATACTTAGTCAAAAACTGCTCTTGGCACGTATTCCAGTTGGTAATGGATCCAGATGGTAGAGAAAAATACCAAGATCCAGCCGATCCTTGTAAAGTATAAGGGAAGAGTCTGACAACAACATCTTCATGGGCTACCCCTTTTAGGTTGACCGATAGCATGAAATTATTAATATGTTCTTCGGCCTGAGTTCCATCATCTGGGTTGAACTTAGGGAGCCATTTTTTGGGTGCATCGGGTAAAGGATGCAACGGTGCAGGCATGTTGACCGCGCCCGGCCTCGTCCATGGATCTGCCATTATAATAGTACCGGGGTTTGATACTATTATTGAGGTTCCAGATGAATGGGGAGAAGATGATACCGAAGGGTGAGCGGATTGAGATGTTGAGGCTTGTGTTCCCTGATGAACAACAATATGCAGTGGAGGAGTGGATGGTCGACTTTGCAGATGAGAAGATGAAATGGAGGAGGTGGAAGAAAATTCCTCACTATTGGACTGCTTAGTGTGCTTCTTGGCCCTTTTCCTTTCAGGCAAGGGGAACTCGATGGGTTCGATACCAAGTTTACCACTTTGTAGTCTAGTGAGTAGATGGGATAGATTGAACTGCGAAGTCGAACTGCTTTGAGATATCTCAGATCTTTGTGGTGAGATCGAGAATGTCTGAAGTTGTTGAATAAGAGACTGGACTTCAGGAGATTCAAGACTTAATTGTTCTGAGGGTCGAGGGGTATGAGCAGTGGTTGTTGACTCCTGTTCTTCTTGATCACGCGTTGGAGAACCAGCACGCGATTGAGAATGAATAGGAGATTTGGAGGGAGAATTACTCTTGGAATGGCTTGTGGTTTTTGGTTTACTTGCCATTCATAGTTCATGCCCTCCTTCTAGCGCCAAAAATGTTGACGCCCCGAAAATCGTTGCATCAACATTGGGGAAAACCACCCGGTCTGGACCTTAGTGCAGTTCCTTTTCCGTTTGGTGTAGTGGCTCCGACTGGGGATAATGGGACCAGTTTCCCAGCAATAGATAAATGGGATGAATGGATGCTTAATAGTGATAAGTGTATGACTAAACTATTTAACAAAAATGTAAATAAATAAGACTATCCCGGGAATCTAATTGAACTTCTAAAGCGTAGCGTTTGATGTTCAATGTTCTAAAAATACAATTATATAGATAAC
>APFE031117564.1:0-13815 GCA_000404065.3 Pinus taeda
AATAATACATCACAAACATCCAAAGGTGTAACATCACACAATACCTCGTCTGTGAATGGTTTGATGCTGTAGGGAAGGCGGCACTACTGGTGAACTTTGAGATCTCGTCCTTCATGAAGCCACCCGATACTATATGGCTATGGATGTGGTGTAGTCGGTAGGCCCAACCGCTTCACAACCTCTGCTAAAATAAGGTTCTTTTGGCTGCCACTATCGACAATGAATTGCAGCGGCGAACCCTTCACCCACATTTGTGAGTGGAAAAGACGTTCCCCCTCCTCTTGCTCTTTGGGCTCATTCTTCTTGATCTTCGCAATGGCAACAGTGGCGCTGGGATCCGCATCAATTCTGCTTCCCTTTTCCATTCCCCTTGTCGGGTTCTAGCTCAGGGTCGGAACATGCATCTGATTCGAAAGCCTTCAACTCAGCCACCAGCGACTGCTTGGTCCGACACTCACTTGTGTTATGAGTGGGACTCTTGTGGAACTCACACCACTTTCCCGTGTCCTTCTTCGGCTTTGTGGTGGTGTTCTTTTCTTGCGGCTTCGACGGGCTGTCTTGGGTCACCCCGCCTTGGCTTTGTCCTTTGGGCTTCGGATTTGCAGATCCAAAGTCTCGCTTCTTCTGTTTGAACTTCTGCTCGATTTTGACAGCATATCAGTATGCTGCGCCGAGTGAGGAGATGTCCAAGAACTCCATCTCTTCCTGGATGTATCTATGTAGGTGACTGCGGTATTTGAGTACCAGATGTAGCTCAGAATCTTTGTTACCCAACTGTGTGCGAAGGGTGTGAAAAATGTTTGTGACCTCAGGCACATCTTGGTCTCGTCCCTGCCGCAATGTGGTCCATTTGATGTATTTGTCCTCATAGCTTTTGACAGGTAGTACTGCTCCTTGATGGCGTTCCGGAAGTCATTCCAAGTGGGTGCGGCTGAAAATAGTGAGCCTGTACTTTCATCCTTCTGCTCGCAGTAGGTTTCCCACCCGTCCTTGACGTGGGGGGCTGCTTTGAGAAGAGCGAAACAATCTTTTCCCGACTTGAAAATTCATGAACAGAGAAATACCCATCTAGCAGATTTAACCATTTATCTACGGCATCTGCGTCTATTTTACCCTCGAAGATTGGGATTTCAAAATTAACTTGTACCTTAAAGGGCGTGGCGTTTCCAAAGTCGCTGCTGGAAGCCGATGCATCACCTGTAGGTAGCCGCTGAAGGATCTGCGCAAAACTGTCCATCATCGCGTTCCGTTGTCGCTCGAGGGCTTCTTCGAGCAAGATTTTGATAGGATCTCCTGCTCCCTCGTCTTTCTTCTCATCCGCCATTGGAGGCCGTCTGGATTTTCGAGGCTGGTCTTGCAAAGGTTCGACCAGTTCAAGCCCTAACTCCTTATATCCTGACCTCGTCGGGGACATGCAAAGAAAACCGAGAAAAAGCAGACCGCTCTGATACCACTGATCCGGATTTAAATAGGAACGCAATAGATTACAGAGATAACCATAAATACAGAGATGCGATAACCATAAATAAAGAGACGCAGCGGAAATAACACTTCATTTCATTAATGGAAAATACCGAAATATGCTTACAACCAGAATTGGAAAAACCAGCTAGGACGATGGTAGCTTATCTCTGAGAAGAGATGTGCGGCTACATGTCTCTGAACTGTTCCGAACTTGTGTTACAATGAGGCTCGAAGGCCTATTTATTATTGAGAAACAATGGAAAACCCTTCACATTCCAAAACCGACCCTTAGAAGATGAAACGCCAAACTGTGGGCCCCGTTTTGGGTAAATTGGTACATCAATTTTCCCGGGGTCGTAACTTTGGCGTACGATCTCCGTTTGACGCGTATGATAGCTCGTTAGAAAGATCTATCCGAGAACTACCACTTTGGGAAGGGCAACATCGGTCCATGGACCCATGTTGCCCCCAGATTTCCCAAAAAACGTCGTTTAGGGCCTCTCCGGAAGTTCAGGACCCGAAAAACTGGTAAAAATAGTAAGTTGTGCTACAATTAAGGAACTTGAAAATGCTAGAAGAGACAATTGTGGGGGTCCAAATGGGATAGGTGGGTGGCCACCACATCCACCTGGATCAGTAACAACAATAACCATCTTGTAATTTTTCCATTAGTAATTGGTTTATTCATTAAGTACCTAATTGCAAAATGATCGATATGTACAGAGGTTTCATAGTTAGTGATGTAATGTCTGAATTTATTGATGGCATGGACAACAACTTAAAACTCCTTTTGTCACAGTATAATTTAACTCTGTAGGAGTCAAATTTTTACTGGTACAGTAAATGGCATAAGGATTTAAATATTTTTGTCCTAGTATAACTCCTAATGTTGTATCTAAAGCATCAATTAAAATATGAAAAGGTAATTTCCAATTTTCCCCTCTAAAACTGGTTGCTTCAGAAATCTTTTCTTTCAATGTTTCAAAAGCTTTTTAGCAATTAGAATTCCAATCATATTTACAATATTTTGTGAGAAATTTGAAAAGTGGAGATGCAATTTTTGTAAAGTTTTCTATGAATCTTATATAGTAACCAATAAAACCAAGAAAACTTCTAACATCTCGTTGACAAGTTGGAATTGATAATTTAGAAATAACTTCTACTGTAGATGTGTCCACTCTAATTCCATTTCCTGAAATAACAATCCCCTCAGTAAACATCATAAAACATTTTTCATGTCTTAATGAGAGATTTTCTTCATTACATCTAATGAGATATTTTTCCAATTTTTCAAAAGCTTCTTCAAAATAATCTCCATAGACAATAAAATCATCCATGTAAACTTCTACACAATCATGAATTAGATCAAAAAAATCCTAAAGCTGTCGTTTGGAATGTTGCAGGTGCATTACGAAACCCAAAAGGAAGTACTCGGTAGGCATAGGTTCTCCATGGATAGGTAAAAGTGGTTGTATCTTGATCTTATGGAGCTACCTAGATTTGGTTATATCCACTAAAACTATCTAGAAATGAGAAACATTTATTTCCTGCCCATGTGTCTAAAACTTGATCTATGAAAGGGAGTGGAAAATGATATTTTAAGGTATCTTTATTCAATTCCCTATAGCCAATGCATCTCTCCATTTCCAATTCTTTTTTGGAGCAATTATCAATGCTGAAACCCACTAGTTATCTAATATTGGATAAATGAAATTCACATTTAACCATTTTTATAATTCCTCTTTAAAAAAACTCTCTCAAATTTGGATTCATTCTTCTCTGAGTATGTCAGATTCATTTAACATTTTATTCAATGTAAATATGATGTATACAAGTATTAGGATCAATTCCCTTCATGTCAATGTATTCCCATGGATAAGCGGAGGAATGTTCTTGTAACATCTTTATTAAGTCTTTCTTCTGAAATTCTTCCATATTATTATTGATACTCAAGGTTTTTTCTAGAAAAATTTCTATTGGAGAATGGCCAAATTTTTCCATAGAATGTAAAGATAATTGACGAGATGATAAATATTCAATATTTCATTGTTCTTGAAAAATTTTATTATATTCACAATATGAGGAAGACTCATTATTTTCCATTAAATTCAAAATTAGATCTTCTTCATATATTTGTGAAGTAACAAAGATTGGTCGTATATCAATATAATGATCTATCCATTCTTCATTTTCTACTTCTATTAGTGTTTTTTCAGGAGGATACAATGTGAATTTCTTTGTTGAACTTCCATCAGAAATAAACATATCACCAGATATACAACTTATAAAAGCATCATTTGTAGCTAATCATGGTCTTCCTAGAATCAATGGATTTCCTCCTAAATTACTCTTGGGTGTTAGAATCATAAAATCCACAGGATACTCCCAAGAATCTAAGCATACAAATATGTCTTCTAATACACCATCAAGTTCAATAATAGATTTGTCTGCTAATTGAAATAATGTAGGTGTATATTTAAGATTAGCAAGTTTCAATTGATTCATAGTTTGTTTACTCATGATGTTTATAGTTGTTCCTAAATCAATCAATGTATTTGGAATTTCAATACCATTGATATCTGTTTTCACATTGGGACTTCCTAGATCAAGGTATTTCTCAATTTTTGTTTTTCCCATCATGATATCTACAATTTTTCCAACTAACTGAATTCTTTTGACTTCTTTCCTTTTCCTTCCTGGTTTTTTAATACTTAACTCCCTAATTGTCTTTACAAAAATTTGTATTTCCTTAATGGATTGTAGCAAAGGAATTTTTATGCAAACATTCTTTAGTTCATCTAACATATCATAGTCGGGCAATAAAATATGTTTTTCTACCCCTTTATCAATTTTTAATCTCTCAGGAAAAGGTGGTGTTTGGATCGATACTGAAGGTTGTTCTATTATAGGATTTGAGTTTATTGGAATATCATCAGAATGTACAGGGGTGGTTTTTTTTTAGATTTTTCTTCTTGAATAAGAGACTTCTCCTTTTTAGAGAGATTTTCCTTTTCATATTCCTGAATAACAACTAATGGGGACATATTTTCTGATATTCTACCATATTTAAGTTGGACTTTATTTATATTTAGTGGAGTTATCATGTAGGTTTGGAAATTATGTCCTTCCACATTGTAAACAGGTTGTGAATTTTTATTATTATTTGGATTTGGAAGTGGGTGAGAAAGAAATTGATTTTTTCTTTGAGGGGATGGTAATGAAAGATGTGGATTTAGATTCTGAGGTTGAGTTGGTTGAACATGTTGAGGAAAATATTGCAGTGGAAAGACAGGATAAGGTTGTTGATATTGAGGATATTTTCCATAAGAATTTTTCCATCCTTGTGCCCAATGTCAAGGCCAAGATTTCTAAGGCATGGGTGTAGTCCAATTTTTTTGTGATGGTTGTGCAAATGAGTGAGTGTTAAATCCCTAAGTTATATTTGGTTGTGAATTTTTCCATCGTTTCTTAGGAATAAAACATAGGGGATCTACTTGATTTGGTATTATTTCCTCTTGATAAACAACTTTAAGACCTCGTATTGAAGGAAATTCTTTTGTATCTTGATTTTCTACACATATAACAAAGGTTTCTACTCGTTTTAAGTCAATAGGGCATTCTCTCAGAGCATGTTTCTTTCTACGTGTGGGACAAAAGATTGACAATGCTGCATTTTCAAAATTTTTATTTTTTTCAGTTTAAGGGTATCTATTTGTTCATTAAGACTTCCCAAAATGTCTGTTTTAAAGTTTTCAAGAAAATTTCCTAAGTCATCTCCACTTATAGTTCAAGCTGCAGATTTATTAATCCTAAACATGAGAGAATCTCTTGGATTTTTCCCAGTTCTTGCCTCACCTCTTGAAATGTGTATGCATTACTCACAAATTTCTCCAAATCATAATTGAGAAATATCTCTCTTACCCAACAAATTGAGAAGATCAATCCACTCATCTCTGATGAATTTTAATAAGAGAGCTTTCAAAGTTTCTTCATCTAGTTCATGCATTTTATCCCTTTTAACATTATAAGCAAATATTTCAATGAAATATTCAAGATTTTCATCTTCTTTCTACATCATTGTAAAAACTTCATCCTTAAGATTACGGGACATATAATAATCCTTATATTTATCTAAGAATGTAGTTTTCATTTCTTCCCTTATTCTTATATAATGTGCCCCTAAGCCCATGAACCATTTTAATGTTGCATCCTTAAGAGTTTCTAGAAATAATTTCAACTTTCGAGGGTCAAGAAAGTAATCATAAAATGTACAAAAAAATTCAAACTCAAAGAGAAATGTTTCATGAACCTCCCTTTTGAATCCAGGAAAATTTGGAAGGATGGAGGGTGAGATGTTTTTCATTGTAGCTATTGTATCTTCATAGAGGATGGGAAATCAAAAGGGTTCTGGATTTCCTCTATCTCCTCCTCTCCCTCTTCCTCCACCTCTATTTTCTCCTCTTCCTCTTCCAATCCTATGATGTTCACCATTAACATTATGTACCTCTCCTTCCCCTTCTGCAGCCATTGTAGATTCTTCAAAACTAATATAGGGTTCCAAAGTTGGGTTTTCTAGTTCTTCTTCTAGCTCTTCTAATTTTGGTTCTTCTACCAATGGTAAGTTAAAATAATTTTCTTCCTCTTCTTATTCACTAGGGATCTCTATCTCCTGTCCTAGAATTCTTTCTCTAGTTGAAGATAGGAAAACTACTCCTGTTGGGGATGTAAGATCTTCTTCTTCTATTACTGCTTCCATTGATGAGGTTGGTGAATCTCTAGGTTGGATTTCAAATCTAAGTACCTCAATAATTTTATGTTTGCCTGTAAATGATGGAATATGAGTTTTGGCAAGTGGTGTGGTAGTATGAGGTCATGGTGGGGTGAGTGATAATGTTGGAGTTAAACTTTTACCTCTACCTACAAATCTACCTCTAGAATCTCTTTCCAAATGCATATAATTTTTATTTATTTTTTTAATAAAAATAAAATACTCCTATTTACACTTCCTTGGAAATGACACCAAAATGTTTGGAAATTTAATTAGCTTTAAATTACTTGCATAAATTATCGTCCAAGTCTAGTAAGTTGGTGAAGTGTAAGTGTACTATATATACTAGAAGTCTTTTGATTATTCACACAAATTCCAAAATAAGTTGAGTTATTGAAATATAAATTCAAAATTATGTTATTGAAATGAACATGAGAAAATCAATTATTCCTACAAAATAAAATGACCTCACACTTTTACTAAATACTACTTCTGGAAAATCTCACACTCTGCTTGAAGAGAAAATCTGAGAACTCTGCGTATAAACAATCCACACTTATTGTAAATGAAAAGTAATTTCACTCTTATAAAAATTATATCTAATTATGAAATCCACATAATCAATAAAAATATCAGACTTATAAATCAATCTCACACTTTTAAAATGAAACTCAATTCATAAAACACACACACTCTATTATATATATGAAATATGCTTTGTAAGAATCAACTCATCTATCAAGATAACACACTCTTGCATGAAAAACCAAAATAAATTGAATCTCTACTTAAATATGTTCACACTTGCTCATTACTTATAAATCACTCATGCTTGAAATATAACCTGCAAATAAACCTCTTTTTTATGACATACAATTTTACTCTAAGTACAAACTTACATTATTCCTATCACTACTGTTAATATTAATTCATGTTCATCTATAAACAAAAGAGATGATTATTTAAAGCAAACATTATTTGAATCTCAAAGGAAATTAAAAACCCATCGACTCAATTGAAGAGAACAAAAATCTTATGGAATTATATAGAAATTTTATCTGCTAAAACCAAAGAAGAATCCTTACTGCTTGAGGGGGCCCTCCACGAGAAGCAGGTAATCACACTATATATCAATCAATGAACCATGTATGGAAATGAAAAGATTCATCATAAATTGAATATTAAAAGAAAAGTTTTAATTCTTCACTGTTGCATAAAAATCACTACGTTTATGTCTGTTGTGAGGTATTTTTATAAATCCTTTATCATTAAATGTTCAGAGCTCTATGCCTATCCTCGCTAACAAAATGCTAAAATTAACTATGAAAAGATAACATAACAAAATTTGATCATGCTTCTCTATTAACAAAGAAATTCATGAGGTGTATATCTCATTCCTTGCTCGCCTGTTATAGCTAACAGAGTTGACTTTATCCTTGACCACGTAACTGGATGCTTATTTTATCAATCTGGTTCATGAAGGTAGGATGGAATCATTGAGTTCATTGATCACCAACCTTCCATATATTTCGCTCTCCAGCTAGCACCTTGGAACCTATCAAAAAATGGACTTCGATACGGAATTAGACACTAGCTATAGAATCAGCCCAATTAGGTAGCTAAAGAAAATATTAAACTACTAATAAAGAACATTATCAACTGTTGAAATACAAGACAATTATATACCTTTCATGCCCTAAATCTTGTGATTTGATGCCCATTAAGTGATTATGATGGTCAAAGAAGAATAAAATAGATGAAAAAGGGTGTAAAAAAAAAGAAATTATGAGGCTCAACAGGTACAATAGAGAAGAAAGATACATGCAAAGGGTGTACTTTGGGGAAGTACAGCAAAGGCACCTTTCATGATAAGGACAGTCAAGCACAAGAGATCCTTGAAAGAGTTCACTAAGATGTGTGTGGACTATTCTCGATAGCCTCCATGGCCAAGCACAAGTATTATGTAATAGTTGTATATGACTTCTCACATAAGTGTTGGATTTTATTCATGCAGAAGAAAGATTAGATGTTCTCTAATTTTTTTGAATTTAAAGCACTTGTTGAGAAAGATACTGACAATAAAGTGAAGGCTCTTAGGAGTGATAATGGTGGATAATATGTGTCAAATGAAATAAAAAACTTTTGTGCATCAAAATGCATTTGATGAGAGTTGATAACACCCCATAACCCACAACAGAATCATGTGGTTGAAAGGAATAACAAACGTATTGTGGGAGCTGCATGGGAAATGCTACATGATTAGGGTCTATCTTTGCACTTATGGGATGAACCATGCAACATATTTGTATATATGCAAAACAAGAGTCCTCATCACATTCTTAGGATGAGTACACCAGAAGAAGTTTTTCCAATAAGAAATAAGGGGTTGCACACTTCAGGATTTTTGGTTCGTCAATTTACTACCATGTTACCAAGGATAAAAGGGAAAATCTAGATCCAACAACTAAGTTGGGCATATTTGTGGGGTACACTGATACACCTCACAACTATCGGGTGTACATTCCATGTCACAAGATAACAGATGTTCATAGAGATGTGAATTTTGATGAAGAGAAGGTCGTGAGATGTTCCCTTGAGAGGGAGCTTTAGTTGCATGCAAATGAGGAGCTTTTATCTCCAAAGGATGAACCTCAAGATGATGTGAAACATCCACATGTAGAGGAGCAGAGAGTGGAAGCACCAACTCATGCAGTAACTTTGAGAAGTGGAAGGAAACACACCAGAGAGGTTGAAATATTTATACATGATGCTAGAGAGAATGTGGGAGCACCCACATCACAGTGTAGGAAGAGGAGGTCACTAGATTGGTACATTGGCTACTTGGATATGATGAGCGAGAGTGTACAGATTAAGTCATACTCATTTGAGGTAGCATTGCAGTAAACAATATGGGTTGATGCCGTGGTAGAAGAGTATGACTCCATTATCAGAAAATGTGTTTGGGAAGTGCTCCCAAGACTAGTAGACAAGTTACTGGTGAGTTCTAGATGGACTTACAAGGTTTTGACAGTGTTCAACCCACCAACATGTCAGGGGATCTCCCCGATGAGAAGTACCAACTAGACCTCAAACCCTTTGGTGTAGAGGTCCCAGCATTGGGTCATACAGTATCGCCTTGACCGCAGTTGCATGCAAAGGAAAGTAAGATGTCCCTGTTGGTGGCAAGGGTGTGACATATGCAACAAGTTGAGGAAGGTGCATGAGCGGTTCTAACACAGAGAGGATGAGGTGAGTGTGCCCCTTGGAAACCTGTGGAATCACAAAGTTAAGAAGAGAACACACGAGAAAAGATGAATTAGAAAATGGAAGGCAAGTAAGCTAGCAATTCAAAGTCATGGTTAAACCAACAAAACATTTCAGTAAGAGTCATACATACATATACATTAAGAGTCTATACACACATGCGTAAGAAAACATATACATATATCATTTAGAGTAAACAAGATAGCTGAAATACAATACGACATATGCATGAAACGTTATGACTTTTTTTTATTAAGAAGTGAAAGTTCCAATCATAAAATACAACCATGACCAACCACTAGTTCCGACAGCGGAATGTTATAGTCACTACCGCCTACCCCTCCAAAGAGACATACTAGCTCTACACAATGGATAAGCCAAGGTTCGTTACAATACTCTCCAAGCTTTCTCTAAGATACTCATATCGGAAGCTTGGCTAACCAAAAGCCTCTACAATGAGTTATGAGGGACTATATATAGCAAAGGTTAGGGTGGCCCTTGACATTCCCCTTTGTGACTATTCATCTACCCTCATGACTCTTCATATACTCTATGATTAAGAAATCCAATTATCGAAACTTTAACTTCCAATTGACAAGATGTTACATACAATCTACGCATGTACCCATGTGAGACAAAATAGGCTTGAGAAAGAGATGCAAGTCATCATTATGACTCGAACATCTATGGGAAGACCAACTCTTCGACATCCTCTCGGTGGTCGACAGTAGCAAACTGAGGCCAAGCTCGGTAGTCTGCCATGGTGTCCAACTACTCTATGGTGACATCTTCCTAGAAACAAACTCTTGCCTCTATAGAATCTAGGTACCCTACTCTAGCTCCTCTGTCCAAGTCATCTGATAACATGTGCATCATTGTCTTGAGTGCAGCTAGACCAGCAAAATACTGATGCATTGTATCTACACTGATCAACAAGTCTATGATGGTTGCTATGTGCATCAACTCATCAAAGTAAGAGTTGAGCTCCAGTCGAACCTATGCCTTTGTATTTACCTCAATGAGCGTCCCAATATATGGGATTGCATGTGCTCACACAACAACATCCATGCTCTTGAATACCCATGCATGGGAAGCCTACAAACTAGTGATGAGATGTGGGAGATCTTTATAGCTTCAAATCTGACTCTGGATGCGTGCCTTCTGTTACACTGAATTTTGTCACCTTGACTATCTGCAATTCTATGGCCCCGTCAATAGCCATATTGTCCTCTTTGTCAAGCCCCATGCCTCGGCTCTTCATGTCAAACTTCAAAAAGAGAGAAAGTCACTTTAAAACATGTTTATCTCTGGGTACGCAGGTTCTCTCTACCTTACCTGCGTGTACGCACTCCAAATAAACTGTACCTGCGTACTGATACGCTCTGTATGCTAAAGGTTGGGTGCGTACCCCTGTAAAGGTCAAAAGGCGCGAGTTTCATCTCTAAAACGTTACTTGTGGTCACTTCTAGAGCCTTCTAGAAGAGTTTTGGACGTGTATTGAGCGCCTCCAGATGGTTCATGCATCCCTATGATAGAGGAGCTTATCCCCTCAAGAGAGGAGCTACCCCATCCAAAAGAGGGAGTATCCCATTGATGTTGGAACTGAATAACCTCTTCTAGAATACTATAAATACAGGCATTGGGCCAAAGGAGGGGAGGTTGAAAGCTGAACATTTTAAAGGGTAAATGCTGCTGGAATTAGGACTTCCATTGTTGACTTGTGAGGAGAGATCACTATCCTTTCTTGTTGCCATAGTGGGAGTGGGTGAGCTTGTCAAAGTAGAGGAAATCTCTTGTTGGACCCTGGGAGGAGCTTGCACAACACCAAGGCTCAGGTTGTAATGGTTCCGTTTTTGTTTCCTTAATACAAATAAGTCCATTCTTCTCAATGATTTGTTGTTAATGAATTATTTCATGTACTCCTTGGTCTATGTGATGAATATGCTTTGTTTTATGATGAATATTCAGGTGTTATGTAATCGTTTGCTTTGTTAGTGTATGCAGGTCTGAAAAGTGAAGGAGGAGCTCATCTGGATCAGCAAGGCTGGACTGCTACAACAAGCGTTGGACCTAAGGTAAGATCGAAAACATTTGAATTCTCATAGAATAATGTGTGTTTAGAGAAGGATCGCTCTTGTTTGGTTTGTTTGTCACTAGAGAGTCTTAGACTCCTAGGGAGGTTAGATTTGTCCGCAAATATAACTCTTTCCGCATGACAAATTGGCGACTCCGCTGGGGACTCCATTAATGGTTTTGATTTTTCCTTTGATTGTTACTTTGATCTGAAAAGAGTCTTGTTTCTTTTGCTTTTTGATCGCTTGACTGTGTTTTTTGGGTGGCTTAGCTTAGGGTCAGTTTAGAACTTAGTTTTTCTTTGTTTTACTTAAGTACGCACCCTCTGAGTTGGACACAGTGCGTACTTGTGCGCACTGTATCTGTGTACACAGAGCGTGCACGCACCTGGTTAAACAGGTTGCCTGCGTACCCTGGTAAAATTTAGAAAATTCCCCTTTTTTATCAGTTTCTCCCTTTTGAATTTGTTTTTCTTATATTTTTCTGCCCAGATTCACTGTTGACTGTCAAAAATCTTCACCTATACTTTTTCCTTTAGTGTCGAAAGTTTTAGTGGAATTCCTTGAAATTTTAGCCTTAGGGTTTGGTTTTTATTTTGGTCCTGTAGTGACTTTGGGTTTAGAAGTCGCAAAGCCTTAGATATCTCTGGTTTTGTTGATCTTCTTAGGAGTCGGATCAGTCGCGAAATCTTCCCTCGTGAGCAACCTACCTTTGTGTTGTCTCTTTTGCAAAATTTCAATAAGCTTGTTCATTTAAAGTTGCGAATTTCATTTTATGAAAGAACAAAAAGAGATTGAGTTTTTGTTTTGATTAGTTCATGATTCTGCATGACTAGTCCTTGGATTGATCATTGCCAAGTAAAACATCCCAAGAATCATCCTAGTAAGCTTTTGCTTCTTAGATTAGAATCCTAGTTGAAAAGTTAGATACATTTTCTTTGTTTCGCTTTTGAGTGATTTTTCATAGATTTGCTTAGATCTTGAAATTGCTTTGATTAGGTTAGTTTTACATGCTTTTTGTTAAATAGGAAAATATCAACGATCTCCTTTGCGATATTTGCTTTAGAGTAATATTTGATATCTTTGAAAGAGAAAAGAATTTTTTCGTAAAGTAGAGAGTGGTCTTGTTTTGTGTGTTTTGAAAGAAAAAGAAAATTGTTTCTTTGATTGTCTTTTGAGAAAGTTGTGTTTATTAAAAATATTGCATTCTCTCAACTCTCTTAATTAGAACATTCATCGAAAAGAAAAGTTATCGAATCATCTTAGGTGCATCTTTTAGAGAATTGAAGTCGAGTCTACATATCATCAAGTTTCATCTCCATCACCTTTGTCCTAAAGAACAACCATTAAAATCAACGCTTAAATTAAAATCAACATAGAATTTTTTTTTTTCTAGGGCTCTGAAGCACCAACATAGATTAGGCTAGTGTCTTGGAGTAGGTGAGTAATTAACTCTCCAAGACTATTAAAACAAACAAGTAGCTTATCTTGTGATAGAATAAATCCAGCTGTTACATTTGTATTCTGGGGAAGCTCCTCTTAAAGGAGAAGCACGAGCTCGTGTCCGAACCAGTGAGGGGATCAATCCTCCCTCGTTGGGAACGACGCCAGGCACGCACGTATTACAAACGGTAAACCTCATATTATTGTTGAGGAGCCAGGGGATCACTTATCGGTAAACCTTGGATTGACCATTCTCAAGGAGCCGGTAAGGGGATTGAGCTTGTTACTCTGCCCTTGCGTGCTGTCGGAGTGTAGACTATTCCCCCAGATATATTTGTTGCTGTTGGTAACCTTAGTGGCCATAATCCTAGGATTCTACCCAAGGTGACGGTGGTGGGAAGATCCCACTGTACCTGGAGCAGACGTTGGCTAGACTCACTTGGATTTTCTGGGGGGTTCACTTCACTTGAGACGGTTACAGTGGAGGAACTTGGTCCAGTCTATTCATTAAGCAGGTTGCCGGGGTAACTGTTCCACCCGCTCTTTCTGTACTGAATCCTACGAGGTTGGATTTCATCACCAACTAGTGTTTTTGGTCCGGAAACTACTGTTTGTGATTGGTTTGACGCCTTAGATTTTTAAGCGTGTGTTTTCAAAATTGATTGGTTCTTTAGTGACCTTAGGTGTTTTTCTTGAGATTTTACTTTGATTTCGTGTGTAGTAGTTAAAAATCTTTAGCTGTGGCTGAACCACCAAGACGCTCCCGTAGACTTCGGGGCGAGTCTCCTGAAGTTATTTCTGTGG
>APFE031117564.1:35902-59617 GCA_000404065.3 Pinus taeda
TTTTAGGTTAACTTTATTTTATTTATAAAAGAAAAAGTAGTTAGAAATGGAATTTCCCAATCAAAATAAAATGTTTTTTTGCTTGTGCTCCCTAATAGAATATTGACTTGGGATACATTCAGAAAGCCAGGTTTTCAAGGGCCAGGAAGATGCCGCCTCACTAAATGAGAGGACATTAACCATCTCCCCATTCTATGTCCTTTTGCCTCCTCTGTCTGGAAAAATGTGATCCGAATGATCAATCTTTTTGGATCCTAGGACCACTATGACATCCTTTCCTGCCTTGGTTGTTGGCCTAAGGACCACCCACACCGCCTACCTTTGGCCTTTTTCATCATATGGGGAATTTGGATAACTAGAATTGGCCTTACTTTTGAGAATGTCTGGAAAAATGTGATCCGAATGACCAATCTTTTTGCATCCTAGGACCACTATGACATCCTTTCCTGCCTTGGTTGTTGGCCTAAGGACCACCCACACCACCTACCTTTGGCCTTTTTCATCATATGGGGAATTTGGATAACTAGAAATGACCTTACTTTTGAGAATATCCCTCCCAACCTCTGGCAAACCAACTGCAACATTTTCACTTTCTATCTAGAATTCTCTTGTGACAAACAATCGATTCCCAAAATCCCTTCTCCTCCTAGTAACATCTAGTCTTCCTTCCCAGTGGGTTTCATATGAATCTTGTGGATGCTGAATGGTTATCTACCTAAGTTCTGAGAGACACTACAAGTTCCATTGGCACTGCAGTTCCGAAACTAATTCTCGAGCAAAATTCCTTGCTCTTTGGGGGGTCTTATTTTGTGCATCTTGGTTTGGAATCTCATCTCTTACTATCTTTGGGGACTCGGAATCCATCATAGATTGGGGAAACAATAGATGCTCTTTGAACTCTCAAAACCTAGATACACGAAAATGCCAAATAAAAATTCGGCTAGCGACTCTCAACATTGTCACCAATACCCACATTTATCGAAGACAGAATGGCATAGCAGATTGACTATCAAAAGAAAGTTGCAGTTCATATTTTGACAAGATCTTCTACAAATATTTTTCCTCTGGTTCTCTCGAAGGATTGGGATACATTTTGGTTTAATTGTATGCACCTGCTAATGAACTCAAAAACTGCTATTGGAACATGTAATAAGAATGATCCATCTCGGAAAATTAGAGCAATGTCACTCAAGAATAAGTTCAAATATTTTTAAAACAATATGGGAACGTTCTCTGTTTCAACAATTTCAACAGAGAAGATGAATCAACGGGATCCTAATCCCCTGTTTTAATTGTAATTTCTTATTGCTCATTAATATGAAAGATTTTTTATGTTCTTGGAAAAAAATAAAAAGAATCTTATTCTATGTATTTTCTATTTCTCTATAAAAAATTATTTAGTTTTTAAAAAATTTAAAAAAAGTTCACATAACTAAATTGGTGATCAATAATGCAAGTTTTAAGAAATCATAAAGATCCAAAGTTCAAATCCCTTAAATTGTACCAAATTCTTATAACTAATAAGATCCAATAACTCCATAAAAAATTCAATTAAAATAATTAAAATTAAAAAATTTAAAATATAAATAATATTTAAAATAAAAAAAATACATATATAATAAACTTATTGCGGCTAAAAAAATTTACAAAATTAATTAATTTATGATATAATTTAAATAATATATATTATAATTTTATAAAAAAAATTATATTAACTAACTTTTAGTAAGGAAAACATAAAACTTTTTACTCATTAATAATAAAACTTTATGGATTTTTTAAATTTATAACTTTATTTTCCTATATAAATAACTCTCAATATATTTAAATTAAGATATTAATTAATAAATTCTCAATATATTTAAATTAAGATATTAATTAATTTGGTTTATGGGGTAATTTTGTTTTAAATTTACTTGTTATTATGTGTCAAGAGCGTATTTAATTTTAAAGTTATTTTTGGAAATTTCATGAGTGAGACATGTCATGATGGTTATAATTAATGAAATTTTAATAAACCTTGTGTAGTTTTTGGCAATTTTGTGAGTGAGACTTGTTAGCCCCTGAGGTAGAGGGCTACTATTTTAGCATAAATGTCCCTTATTTTAGCTTTGACGACCACATCTCCTCTTACTCTGCTTTGGCCATAAGCCATGTTAGCCCTGAAGTGCTGATCCAAATGGATCCAAGAGCTCTCTAAGTCTTTAAAAATCGTTTAAAAGATCAAAATAATCACAAGAGAAAGCCCTCCAAAAGGTGGAAAAACACTATCGGGAAACAAAAAACATAGAGAAAACAGTGAAAAACAGAGCAGCAGAGGCTTGAACAATGAGTGCACAGCAGCTGTCAGATCTGGCCGACCAACAGCCCAAATCTGATCAGCGAATCACAATTGGCCAACACAACGGAGTGCTCACCAAATGGCCCGGGGTTATCACGATCTGCGATTGTGATTAATTGTGGGATTTTCACATTTTAATGTATTTTCCAATATAAGGGGAAATCACAAAACGTGCAGGATTTCGGGAGAGCTAAAGGCGATAAGTGCTTTGGGCTAGGCTCCACCTGATCCCATACAACAACTGCCACATATCCAAGCTGAGGAGAGAGAAAACCACCCTCATCAGGCGATTAACTCCCGTACGAAAGAGCCACTCGAAATGGATCACAACCTTGGGATCTAGATCTCCTAGATCAATGGCAAAGATGTGATATAGCTGCAAAGGGGGACTCGGTAGGAAAATAGACCATATTTAAGGACATTTGAAGTCTAGAATAAACATATTTTTGGTGAAATTTCACAGTGTTACAACATTTCTCTATGTTAACAGAAAGAAATCATTTAAAGGATTTCAAAGGCCCGAAGCACTAATCCAGATAGAGGCTAGGAGACGGAGGTCGGGAGATAGATGGCCGAAAGGGGAAAAAGCCACAGCATGATGCAACCCATAACAGAAGCGACCATGGAGCATCGTTGGCACGAGCGAGCCACCTAACAGCGCGGCAAATTTACCAGAATTCGGTTACTATGTTGTTAGAAAAAGAGACCTTTGGCTCATGTCTGTCTAATCATGGCATCAAGTAGTTAGAAGCCATAGGGGATAGATTAAGACACCTCGAGCCTCAAAGAGCCCGGGTGGAATTGTAAAAAGCCTATAAATGGCTGAAAGTTAGAAGTAATAGGGGTTCAACTTTTGGAGATTGTGGAGACTCTACTCCTCTCAGCGTCTCATCTTCATTCCAATAATACAAGCTTTTTTTGGTGTTATATGTTCAATTCCCATCTTTCCCTCTGTTCTAAGCTTGCACTTGAATGGGTTATTCATATTTTCTTTTGTGTCGGATGCCAGATAACTGTCATCTTATCTCTGCATTGATAAATTAGATTTGTAAGCTTCATTCGCTTTCTGTAGCTAGCCATTCATATGTGTTTATGTATGCATCTGGTGGTACAGTCACTATTCTCCATCTATCCATTGAATCTATAATCTATTGAGCATTAGTGGTTGAAAGACTTGTCTAGCTGAGGGTGTTCATGCATGTTTTGAGTGAAATAGAGTTAAAAAGGTCATCTAACTTGATACAAACCCAAATCCATTCCAATAGTTCAGAGAACGATATTGAAGATTTATATGTTTCCAGGCATCTTCGAGCTACAACCTAGGAGAGCTTCCGGGAGTGCTAACATAATTGGCGTTGTTGTCGAGCAGAGGAGACTGAAGCTCAGCTTCCCTGGGAGACGACACAAATCCAATTTTTATGATAGACAAAGTATGGATGTTTTTTCCGTTGTAATCATCTATCTGGCGACTCTACTGGAGGACAAACCTCTTGGTGGCTTCATTTCATAGTTCTGGTTCAGTTTGTGAGGCATACTCCGAGAAATCCTCAAAAGCCACAAGCTGACCCAGTACCCAACCCTGAAAAAATCATCAAGGAAAGAAAGGTATTACAGAAAGGAGCATCACATTCAGGTAAATCTAAACAATATTCTATATCTCTTCAAAAATTTCCTGTAATAGAACAAATACATGTTGATAGTATAGCATCTAATACGAGCAGTGAAGAAAAAATCTCAAAGATTCATAGAGCTCCTTATTCTTTAGGTTCACCTTTCATTGTAAGCCCAAAGGAAGCCTCTCCTCCTATCCATCATACTCCTTTAGTCTTATCAATCACTCCTCAACCCTCTGTCATTCAAACTTCCAGTACCCTTGTAGCCACCACAGCTATGGCAGGTCCACAAGAACCTACCAAAATGGAAAGAATCATAGCTACTAGGTATGAACCTCTAGTACTGCCCACTCCTTTGAATGCCATGCCTACTAGAGAATATCAGAAGTATAGGCCTAAGTTCATTGGGACTGAAGGTGTTTTAGATGAGGAACACCTTGAATCATTCTATAGCTATGCTGATAACCTGGACATCAGTGAAGATGATGTATGGATGAGAGTCTTTGTCCAAAGTCGAGATGGAGAGGCTAGAAAATGGTTCTGAGAATTAACCCCAAGGTCTATAGTAGATATTGAGGCTTTAGATGATGCATTTATAAAGCATTGGGGGGATAAGAAGGATCTACTCCACTACCACACCGTGTTTGGGAACTTAAAGAGGGAAAATGGTGAGTTGTTGTCTAATTTTAATAAGAGGTTTAATCGCATGTACTGCAAGATACCAACTGAAGTAAAACCCACCACTACCTCAGCCAAACTCACCTATACCAATTCCTTTGATTCTAACTTCTATTTACTATTGAGGGAGAGGTGATGTGCTACCTTGGCTGATATGTAGGATGCGGCCTTAGAAGTAGAATCAAACATCATGGTTGTAGAGAAGCTCAAGGGGAATGTTGATAGAAGGATATAGAGGGGCGAATCTTCATCATTTTCAAATCCCAAGATAGATAAAATGACCAAGATGATAGAGTCATTAGCCTCTAAAATATCCAAATTAAAGGTTGAGTAGCACCCTGGGAAAGGAAGAGTTCCTAATCCCTTTGCTCCTAGAAATCCAAATCCATATAGAAGAGCTAATGAGCAGTTGCAGATTTTACAAAGAAGCAAAGATGCCAATGAAGACCAAAGGGTGAAGACCCCTTTCCAGAATGTAATCATGGAAGAAGAGTAGTTTGAAGAAGATGATGAGATCCATTCTCTGGAAGACAAAGGCAGTACCTCCATTTTTACCTCAACTGACTATGAAAAGTCATTATTCAATGACCAGATCAACCAAGAATGGGATGGTGAAGATGTTCTGCAAACTGAAGATTGACACAAATATGATCTGAGGTCAAAGATGAATAATGCCAAGGAAACTCTTGTTCAAAGAGTTGTTGTCCCCACAGTACAACAAGATAAAAAGTAGAAACGATCGGTAGTTGATCCCATCATCCTCAAAGCTCCAACTCATGAGGTAAGAGGCCTTAACAAGTTTCCTTCTCCTTTTAGTTTTAAATCAGAAATTCAGAAGATAAGCATACCTATACCTCTGACTGAACTAGTGAAAAATGAGTCCTTCGAGAGATCTATCCTCGAGGCCCTTGAGCCTAAAGCCATCCAAGCCTCCACTCACTATGTAAATCTACAATATGACAAACCAACTGTTGTTCTCAGCCCAATGATTGAAAATTGTGATGACAGCTCCCGATCATTCTATGTATCTCTGACTATCCATGATAAATTCCTTCAGAACTGCCTTCTGGATGTAGGAGCCAGCCATAATCTAATGCCCAAGGTTGTCATGGATGAGTTGGGTCTTGACATTACCAAGTCTTATCATGACCTGTTTTCTTTTGGCTCTAGAAAAGTTAAATGTTTGGGATTAATCAAAGACCTAGCCATCACCTTGTCTCAGCTGCCCATGAAGAGCATGGTGATGGATATTGCAGTAGCAGATGTACCCCCCAAGTTTGACATGTTCCTCTCTAGAGGTTGGATCAAGAGATTAGGTGGAACATTGCAAATGATATGTCCTATGCTACTGTCCCAGTTTTTGGAGGTGAGAGTAGGATATTATACAGAGAAGCTCAGTTGCCTTATATCATCAGTGATGAAAGGAATCCCACTAATCATCCCATCTCTGCTGTCGACACTAATGTTGGAGCCTGTATTCTTCAGATTGAAGAATCCCAGTTGGCCTCCACACAGCTTAAGAAACTAGTTTGCTAGATAACAGCAGAAGAAGCCCCACAAACTTGGGACATGTTCCTTGATGGAGCTTGCTCTAAGGAAGCTACAGGGGCAGGTGTAGTCCTTGTGTCCCCCACAGAGGAATGCATTCATTTATCTTTCAAATTAACTTTTCAGGTCACAAATAACATAACAGAGTATGAAGCCTTGCTATTGGGCTTAAATGCCACTAAAGAAATGGGCAGCAAAAGGTTTGAAGGTGTTTGGAGATGCAGACCTTATCATTCAGCAGGTCAACAAAACCTTCCAAGCAAAGAATCCAAGGTTGAAATCATACAAAGATGAGGTATGTAAGCTCAGGGATTATTTTAATAGTTTCAACATTTCTTACATCCCTATAATGAAGAACCAGCTTGTTGATTCCCTTGTTGTGTCTACTAGCACATTTATTCCTTGCTTGCCTCCTAAATTGACTTATGAAGTTCAGGTGAAATATAGACCATCTCTGCCAGACAATGTCAAATACTGGAAAGTTTTTGAAGATGACGATGAAATTAATAGGTTTTTACAAGTCATTGATGAATTTTCTGAAATGCACATTGACCAAGGCAATGAAGCCAATGAAGAATGCAACGAGTCCAAGATAAAGGATGAGATTGGCCGAGAAAGCATTGTCCAGCTACCTAGTAACTATATACCCAAAGGATTGGTGCCCCTAGAGAAGTTGTTTGATCATAATGATATACCTTATAAGCTTGCCAAAAAATAAAATGAGTCTGTTGTTCATAGACATAATGTAGGGAGTTCAGCCCATCCAAAATACATAAACCTGTCCACCCACTTGTCTTGCACCCAAAGTTCCGAGTATTGCACCCTGATGAAACAATTTGCTGATACTTTTGCTTCGGAATACAATGATCTTAAGACCTATGACATCAACATCATTCAGCATAATATTTTGTTAGAGAAGAACACCATCCCTTTTAAGCAGAAATTAAGACCTATTAACCTTTCCTTATTGCCTTCGATTGAAAAGGAAATTAAGAAGCTGTTGGATGCCAAGATCATAGTTCCACTAAGGTATTTGAAGTGGATAGCTAACCTTGTGGTAGTAAGAAAGAAGAATGGAGAAATCAAGCTTTGTGTTGACTTTAGGAATCTGAACAAATGCTCTAAAAAAGACAACTACCCGCTGCCTAAGATGGAACACTTGCTACAAAAAGTTTCAGGGGCTAGAGTCATGTCTTTCCTAAATGGATTTTTAGGTTACAATTGGATTGTTGTACATCTAGAAGATCAGGAAAAGACAGCCTTCACTACTCCTTGGGTCACTTTCATGTACTCCAAGATGCCTTTTGGATTGATGAATGCTGGGGCTACTTTTCAGAGGGCCATGGACATAACCTTTATGGGAGAGAAGGACAAGTTTGTCCTTATTTATCTTGATGACATAGTAGTCTTTTCCAGCAGTCCCAAGGACCATTTGCAACATTTGAAGAAGGTGTTTCTAAAGTGCAGATAGTTTAGAATTTCTGTGAACCCAAAGAAGTCACAATTTTCTCTAGAAGAAGGAAAACTACCAGGACATATTGTTTCTACTGAAGGTGTGAAGATCGATCCAGCAAGAGTTCAAGCAATTCACACATTGTCCATCCCAAGGTCAAAAAGGGACATTCAGTCTTTCCTGGGTAAGATTAAATTTATCAGAAGATTTATTCCAAACTTCGCAGAGCTAGTGAAGCACATCACTTCCATGCTGAAGAAAGGATCAGAAATAAAATGGATGGATGGTGCAAGAAGCTCTTTTGAAGCCATCAAACAAACTATCATGGAAGCTCCCACTACAATCAGGCTAGATTATACCAGGGAGTTTTATATCTTCTCTTTTGCCTCTTATGATACACTTGCAATAGTTCTATTGCAGAAAGATATTGAAGGTGTAGAGCACCCTATGGCCTTTTTTAGCAAAACTCTAAGGGATGCTGAACTAAGGTATGACCTTATTGGAAAACAAGATTATGCTCTCATAAATTCTTTAAAGGCATTCATAATTTATATTTTTCATTCCAAAGTGATTGCATATGTACCGTCAGCCTCAGTAAAAGATGTTCTAACTCAACCAGATATTGATGGAGAGAGAGCTAAATGGATTGCAAAATTCATAGAGTTCAACATAGAGGTGAAGCCAACCAAGCTTGTCAAAGGCCAGGGCTTGGCTAAGCGTATGGCTGAGGAAAATTATAGTTTGTTAAACATCAATTGTATGGGTTCAAATTTAGGTGGTGAGCGGATAGAGGAAGTAGCAGAAGAGAAAGAGAAGAATCAACCTTTGACTGAAAATCGAGCCACTTGTGAATGGTATTCCAGTGTAGTTCATTTTTTTCAAAAGCTATAAGTCCCTCCAGGCCATAGCTCAAGTCAAACCTGAGCCATTAAGCTCAGATCAGCCAAATTTTGCATTAATGAAAAACTGCTCTATTGGAAAGACCCATCAGGGATCCTCTTGAGATGTCTAGACAAAGGACAATCTATAGAAGTCACATACCAGTTCCATTCTAGCATCTATGGAGGGCATCATTATTGGAAAACTATGGCCCACAAGATCCTGACAGCTGGGTATTATTAGCCTACTTTGTTCTTTGATGTGTTTTCCTTTGTGAAATCTTGTGACAAATGCCAGAGGTTTGTAGGAAGACAACAACTAAAATCTTTGTGCTTCAAGCCAGTATAGGTCAATGGTCCCTTCCAATAGTGGAACTTGGACTTCATAAGTGAGATCAATCCACATTCCAGTGCCCATCACAAATGGAGCTTGGTAGCCACTAATTATTTCACCAAATGGATTGAGGCCATACCCACTAAAAATGCTAATCATCAGGTTATCATAAAGTTCTTCAATGAGAATATTTTCACTAGATTTGGTTGCCCAGCCAAAATAGTCACTGATAATGTGGCAACTTTCAGGGCAGAAGAATTGGTGGACATGTGTGAATCCATGGGCATTCAATTGGTGAATTCTACCTCATATTACCCTCAAGGCAATGGCCTAGCAGAATCATCTAACAAGAATCTTGTAAGGATAATCCAAAAATTGTTGGAAGACATCAAAAAGAACTGGGATTCCAAGTTGAAGTTTGCACTATGGGCTGACAGAGTTACCAACAAGAAGTCCATAGGAAATTCTCCATTTAAGCTGGTTTATGGCACTGATGTTATTTTTCCTATCCAGTTGATTCTCCCTATGGCCAAATTCTTACAAGAAGAATGAGATGAAGAGAATGACATAGCAAGGAGAATAAGTAACTTGGTTGAATTACAACAAATCAGAGAACAACTGGTTGAGAAATCAAGAATTCATCAGAAGAAGATCAAAGAAACCTTTGATAGAAAGGAAAAAATGGAGAGTTTTCAAGTTAGTGACTGCGTTCTCAAATGGGATGCATTGAAGGAAAAGAAGGACAACCATGGTAAATTTGATGCCTTATGGACGAGACCGTTTGTCAGTGCTCAAGTTCAGATGAACAATACTTTGATTCTGCACAATTTGGAGGAGGAAGGTGTTTTTGATGGCCCAGTCAATGGGCGGTTTTTGAAACTTTACTTCATATGAGGCTTTAAGGCCTTAATATTGTAATAGGTTTTTTTCAGTTTTTGTTTTCTATGCAAATAGACTCCATGCCCAATGGAACACTAGGAAATAAGTTGTTTTGGTTGTTACTGGAAAGGCAGTAGTCTACAGTTCTTGAAACCTCACAAGGAGGCTTTCATCCCCAGAAGGAGCCAGTGTTAGTCCCTGAGGTAGAGGGATGCTATTTTTAGCATAAATGTCCCCTGTTTTAGCTCCGATGGCCACATCTCCTCTTGCTCCGCTTTGGCCATAATCCGTGTTAGCCCTGAAGTGCTGATCCAAATGGATCATAGAGCTCTCTAAGTCTTTAAAAATCATTTAAAATATCAAAAAAATCGCGGGAGAAAGCCCTCCAAAAGGCAGAAAAACATTATCGGGAAACGAAAAACATAGAGAAAAAAGTTAAAAACAGAGCAGTGGAGGCTTGAGCAATGAGTGCACAGTAGTTGTTAGATCTGGCCGATCAATGGTCCAGATCTGATTGGAAAATCACAATCGGCCAACACAACAGAGCGCTCATCAAACGTCCCGGGGTTATCGTGATATGCAATTGCAATTAATCCCATCGCGATATCACAATCAGAAACCACAACAGAGTGGGGCCTATACACATATATATGCACAATATGGTCAACAGGACCCGATAACATTATGAACCATATTATATATATTTTGAAGTCTGAGAAATGCCTATTTCCTTTGTATTTGCGTATTTCATTTCTTAAACGAAATACAAAGGATGAAGTGCCGATGGGACATTAGGGACCCGAAAGGGTTTATTAATGTTGTTGAACACCATTTCAACTCAGATAAAGTGTGATTTTCACATTTTCATGTATTTTCCATTATAAAGGGGAAATCACAAAACAGGCAGGATTTCGGGAGAGCCAAAGGGGATAAGTGGTTTGGGCCGAGCTCCGTCTGATCCCATACAACAGCTGCCACATGTCCACGCTGAGGAGAGAGAAAGCCACCCTCATTGAGAAGTTAAATCTAGTACGAAAGAGTCGCCTGAAATGAATCACAACCGTTGGATCTAGATCTTTGAGGTCAACGGTGGAGATGTGATATAGCTACAAAAGCAGACCCGGTAGGAAAATAGACCATATTTTAGGACTTTTGAAGTCTAAAATAAACAGAATTTTGGCAGAATTTCACAGCATTGCAACATTTCTCTGTGTTAATAGAAAGTGACCGTTTAAAGGATTTCAAAGGCCCAAAGCACTCATCCAGATAGAGGTTAGGAGACGGAGACTAGGAGACAAATGGCCAGAAGGGGCAAAGGCCATAGCATGATGCAGCCCACAACAGAAGTGATCATGGAGCATCGCTGGCACGAGCGAGCCACCTGACAGTGCAACAAATTTACCAAAATTCGATTACTATGTTGTTAGAAAAAGAGACCTCTGGCTCATGTTTGTCTAATCATGGCATCAAGCAGTTAGAAACCAGAGGAGATAGATTAAGACACCTCGAGCCTCAAAGAGCACAGGGGGCATTGTAAAAAGCCTATAAATGGCTAAAAGTTAGAAGTAATAGGGGTTCAACTTTTGGAGACTATGGAGACTATGCTCCGCTCATCGTCTCATCTTCATTCCAATAATACAAGCTTCTTTTTTTGTTATATGTTCAATCCCCATCTTTCCCTTTGTTCTAAGCTTGCACTTGAATGGGTTATTCATGTTCTCTTCTGTGTCGAATGCCAGATAACTGTCATCTTAGCTATGCATTGATAAATTAGATTTGTAAGCTTCATTTGCTTTCTGTAGCTAGCCATTTATATGTGTTTATGTACGCATTTGCTAGTACAGTCACTATTCTCCATCTATCCATTGAATCTACTATTCTCCATCTATCCATTAAATCTATAATCTGTTGAGCATTAGTGGTTGAAAGCCTTGTCTAGCTAATGGTGTTCATGCATGTTTTGAGTGAAATAGAGTTTAAACGATCGTCTGACTTGATCCAAACCCCAACCCATTCCAATAGTTGAAAGAACGATATTGAAGATTTATATGTTTCCAGGCATATCCGAGCTACAACATAGGAGACATTCCTGGAGTCCTAACAAGACCTATCATGACCATGAGAACAATAAGTGATTACAATTAATGATATTATAATGAAGGTTGTGTCATGGATAGTAAGTAACAGTTAATGTTGTAGCTTATTTTAAGCTACGTTTTAAAATGTTTTCTAGTGTATTTTCTTGTTTAAATTGTTTAGAATTTGGTAGGGATTTATTGGAATCCCAAGTTTGAGTTGTAAATTTTACACAATACAAGTGCCCCAATGAATTTTCAAGTTGTCGAATCCACATATGCAGTAAAAACCCTATTTTAAACAACAAAAGTTAAGATTTGACCAAAAAAATCATCGGATTGTAGCCAAAATTCCAAAATTTAGAATGTTTAGACAATACTTGTGGGCCTCACAATACCTACATGTGTACCTTCCATAAGATCAATTCACATACTTCTATCAATTTTCGAGCACTTAAAAATATGTGTAGCAACTAGACTCTTTTTACCAAGGTTGAGCAACTAAATTCCCCTCCTCTTCCTATAGTTGTTTCTCTCAATAATCCTATCGAAGCCAACCCCTCTCTAATCCTCATGACATATAATGAACCTCTATTGCACCTCTTTTTACTCATAATTTTCAGATCAAGCATGAATAGGCTCCTCTTTTCCTCAAAATTGGGAGTCAAAATAATATTGTGGCCTAGGACTTGGTTCAACACTTTAACCATCTAGACACTCCACACCTAGCCACATATTAGCTTTGTTGGGTGAAAAAGGAAAGCCCTTATCTTATTGTCTCCCAACATTGTGCAATGACCTTTAATATTGGCCCTTTACGAGATACTATAGTGTGTGATGTTTCTCCTCTTGATAATGTCAATCTATTATATCAATCAAATAGGCATGATATTTTTCATACTAAATATCACCAATATCACTTGGAGCATGAGGGTTGCACCTATGTAATTACATCACCCTCTTCACTTAAACCAACATAACCTCCTACTAAAAAAGATCTGATTAATAAAATTATTTTGAACCAATGTGTCTCTTTGCATTTGATTCACCCTGTCAAACATCTATATAACCTCACTAATCTAGTACCCCTGATATGGTTGCCCTGCTTCAATAATTCACAGATGTATTCATACAACCCATGGGGCTACCCCCAAAATGCTTTATTGAACATACAATCAATCTTATTCCTCATGCTTCTTTTCTGAATTCCCCATCGTATCAACTCGCTCCTTAAGAGGTAGCATAGATAGAACACAAACTTGCGCAACTGCTACTTTAGGTCATATTCAACCTTCATCCTCCCCAAGTGCACCTCTTGCTTTCATTATTCCCAAAAAGAATGATTCTGAATGGAATCTAGATTTTACTTTTTATTTTTTACTTGTGTTGAGTCATATGCGCAGTCCACAGTGTAAGACGGAGCACACTTTTGCATTGAATTTAATGGTTAAGTCTACATATGCATAGAAAATGTCTAGAGAACTATGAAGGCAATTGAAAATAGGTTTTTGGGCCTTGTAATATTCTAAAATTTTCATTCTTTTTGGGATTGTTTAGGTTCTAGCCTTCTAGGGGGATGCTTTGGAATGCTTTAATGGATAGCGAAAGAACCACACGGATGGTCATTTGCCTAATGACGAAAAAATGACATGTAACAATTCTATGCTACAAGACCCCATTTTCTTTCTTGCATAGCCACTCACCAAAAAGAGGATCTTTATATAATCTTGATGGACCTACATATTCCTTTGAATTCCTATATTATGTTGGAATTAATTGTAAATATATTCTGATAAAGTATTCCTAAATATAAAATTAAGTTAGATAAATTGTAATAATTTTGTATTGTGAAATTATAAAATGTGCCTTAATGTAAAGTTTAAGGAAAAAGATTCAGAAACAAATTTGTATACGTCCAAGCAATGGGATAAGATTATTGTTGGTATATTTGGGAAACCATGAAAGGCATACCCTTATGAAGAAATACATAATGAGGAAGGAAACATCTAAAACATGCATGTGATGTTTCTAAAATATGTATTTTATTTTTCCCATGCAAACTACTTGGGACATTTAAAAAGGAAGACAATATCTAAATAATGTTTTGTTGTTTCCATGCAAAACTATTTGTAATCAAGTTAATAAGAAGGTTCCTTGATTATAAAAGGCTACCTCTCCCTAATAATAGAATGGTGGTATTCCTTTTAGGATATTATTGTTTATCTCTGTGTTGTTTCATTGTGTCATGTATGATTAACAATTTTTAGATCTAGATGTAGATCAATTGGTATTAGAGAAATTGATCTCAACGTGTTGTTTCTCATTATCAGGGATTAGACAGGAACCATCCATCTACAAATAATATTTTTTTTCATAGACTTGTAGCTCAACAATTCCACACCCTTCTAAGTGCACCTTTCTCTACGCAATTAGAGCCATCTCATCACTAAGATATACATTTTGTTCATTTTGGTGGATGAAAAATGGTGTCACATAAGAAACCATATTTGAGGACCCAACTGAGGACTCGCCAATCAAATATTTAACCATGTCTCTCCATGAGCTAATCAATCTGCAACAAAACATTGCCCTACAAGATACATGCAACTATGTACATGCTTTAAATTTCCTAAATATTTAGGCCAAATGAATGGAGACGCTATCAATTCTTGGGTTTGTAGTCTCTTAATATATTTCAAAACCTATCATGAGATGGATGAGGACAAGAAGCTTTAGATCACTAGACAATAGTTCGAAGGAATGACACAAGCGTGAGGTACCCATTTGGAGAATATATTCTTCGTCATTGAGCTTGGAGAGCTAGAAGTGACTGAATTTTATGAGAAATTAAGATAACACTTCTATATGTTAAGAATATACTGTAAAGATAATAATTAAACCAAAAACAAGCATAAACATTATACATAGTGTGCAATTTACACAATTGTTTCCCTGGGAAAACCCAATCCAATGAAATTTCTAACAATTCGCCCATTAAATTTGACATTAAGATAACACTTCTATATATTAAGAATTTACTGTAGAGATAATAATTAATTTACCAAAGTTAAAGAGAATAACACTTAAAACCAAAAACAAGCATAAACATTATACATAAGGCACAATTTACACAATTTTCTCCGTGGGAAAACCCAATCCAATGAAATTTCTAACAATTCCCCAATTAAACTTAACACGGGCTCCTTGACTACATCCAACCAAAACTGTTAACTGAGACAACCCCCCTCACTCTAGCCCTTATCCCCATCAAAATTTTTACCCAACGTATTTTTTAACCTAATATATTACCTACTACATAGGTCTAACCCATTATCTAGCATGTCTTACCAGGACTTACAACTTTATGCTCATTTACACGCAATAATAGACTCTATTATAATAATAAAAAAAATTCATCCCTTGTTTCTATTCTTTTCTATTCTCTGGCTAAAACTCAGTGCTCTTGATCCAATTTAATCCCTCTACAAAGAGTTCTACCCATTCGGTCTCCATTGAATTACCCAACATTCCCAAGGCCAACATAGCTTCCTCTAAAGGCTACTATGATATTCATGTCTTTCACGACCACTAACTCATCCATGGGATGACCACCAGCTTGTCCATCAACGCCAATAATTCCCTCTACTGGTTCAAATTAATCAAGCCATAGACCACAATCAAGTTTTCATGGTTTCCCTCATTGAGGTTTGAACATTCAATACATGTGGTTATATCAGCCACGTCTATTTACTGCCTGAGTTGTGCTCCACCATGAAACATTATCCCATCCCTCCAGTCACACATGATCCACTTCATGAATATTACCTTACCCAGCGCACAATAATTTTAGGTAGTAATTCTCGGTGATACCTAATCCAATAGCCACTGCAAATTTTCTCTCGACAAATTGACCTTACCTAGCAACACAATTTATTTTGGGTAGTAATTCTCAGTCATGCCTAATCCAACAGCGACTGCAGATTTGCTCTCAACAAATTTTCATGTGTTCCATACGATGTTATTCAACATGTGCACCCAATATAACATGCTCCCTTTCACCATGCAATGAAAGTCATGTTTGTTGCATCTCTGACCTAACAGCAATTTCTCTCTCACAGATATGAACGTTGATGTCCACCATCTTTCTCTCGACCACTTCTAGGTGGAACGATCAACAAAATTTCTTATCCTGTATTGAGCTTCAAAGACAACATTCTAAATCTCATTTCTTTGGACAAGGGTGTGGTGATCTACTCTGCTTGCCCCACCAGACCTATTTCTTCATTGCAAAACTCTCGTTGTTGTTCATTTTTTCTTTTTTCAGTAGCTCCATCCAACTTATGCATCTCTGACATCAACAAAAAAAAAATTTGAAACTCCGATTAGTGGTAGAATCTAGATTTTGCACCTTCTTGGTCTTGGAAAACTCTAGCTTGCATCTTCTCATGGATCAACAATGTTATGTCATCACTTTCATCGACCATCTAATCATGGCCATAACCTGGACCCCATTTTGGTGCACCACGAATACTCCTTCAGACACCTTTCAAAGCAAACACCACAACACTGTTGCAGGAAATAGTCATGAAGATGTGGTCCTAAGTGGAGAAGACTATTGCAAGAGTGCTCTCACACCTTGAAACCTGGATGAATCAGCAAACCCTTACTGTTGCTACCACCTCGGCCACTTCGAGCTTCATATTGTCCACCGAATCTTACTTTCCTTCACGAGTTAATGAGCCCACTTTTTGGCCATCCATTCGTGCTCCTAACAGAATCACTTAAGGTTTTCCATTGATGTAGAGTTGCCCATAGCCTCGTGTCAAATAAAAGTTACCTCTACAGTGTTAAGCTCACAACGTATTCATAAAGACTTACTCCCATTGTTCACACTACCTTTTCTTGATGATAGGATACACTTTTCGGTTCTTCTAACCATTACGTTCTAGATCTAGATGCAGATCTGCATTAGTACATCAGATCAGATTTTCTTCATTTACCCGTCCAATAAAATAATTGGCAATAAAAGCATCTATCTGAAGCCAAAATTGGGCTCTGATATTAACTGTTAAGAATTTACTACGGAGATAATAATTTATTTACTGAAATTTACTTAGAAGAAAACTTAAAACCAATAACAAGAATAGATATTAAACTTAATGCACAATTTGCACAACATTTTCTCATTGGAAAATCTAATGAAATTTCATTAGCTTTTTCCAAAACCTGGCCAACCCAGCCGGGTGAGCCTTCCCTTCTCACTTCCCTGGCCTACATTACAATGAAGTTTTCCCAGCCTTTTATAGGCTCCATTACATTCAATACCATGAGTATAAAACCATGGGTACACAATACCACATGCCCTAAAACCAATATTATTTGACCCAATCAATTTTGACTCTTTTCCCTAGTCAAGTTTACCTAACATTATCCCCCAAAATCCACCAACTATCAAATCAATCAATGAAAAACTACATCTAACATCTAGGTCTTCTATAAGTTGTATATTCAACTACATATCTCTAATATAAAAGGGTCAAATTTAATTCTTGTTTGTTAATGCACTACTACATGTAGGGGGTTTTAAGACAATATTTGAGTAAATTGTCTTACCTTAAGACAAAAAAAAACTTGTGTATTGTCTTAAATATTGTCTTTAAGCGGGTGTCTCAAAATTTAATGTCTCAGAATTGTTGTCTTAAAAATTTGTCTCTATATAGACAAGAATTATTGTCTATTAAGAGGCAATTTCATTTGTCTCTCTAGAGACCGTTTCATTTGTCTTTGCAGAGACACATTCATTTTTGTCTCTTTAGAGACAATTACATTTTTGTCTTTTCAGATTAAAAACATATTGTCTCTTATAGAGACTATATGTCCATAATTCAAGCTATTGTCTATCTAGAGACAATATAAAAAAATATTTAAAAATAAATAAATAAAATCATTTTAAATGTTCTTTTAAGGTGGTTTCAACATTCAAAGTTCCCAAATAGTGATTTTAATTACCTTAAATCTCTGTTGTTTATGGATACCAACAGAATAAAAAATAAATAAATCCATTGTTTCTAAAGATAACAACAAAGTCATTTTAAATCTAAATGAAAAAACAATTGTTGAAAGCAACATTGAAAATAATAAGGCAACATACTTATATTTTCTGAAAATACATTCATGTCATTTGAACATGCAGGATCCTCAGTTGGAACTTCATTTTATGACATATTATGAGGCAAAAGACAAATGTTCTATATTTCTCCATCCTACAAGAGGTTTTACTCTATAACATATAAATTCAAAGCTTCAATCACATTAAATAGTGGAAATTAAATTCATATCCAGTTGTTAAACCATAATTTCAAGATCCTTGTATAACTGGAATTGGCTTCCTTGATAACAAAGAATTGTAATAATTTATATGCATTTGAATCTACAATTGATTGACAATTCTATGTTCATGAAGGTTTTAAAAAGGATGGAAAATTGACACATGTCCTTGCAACATGATATAGGTCAATTCTCACTTATCGTCTCCACTACTCTCTTTCACAATTCGAGTTGGCTCCATCTCTTGTTTGTAGCCTAAGAATTGCTGTAATAGGTATCCAAATTGGTGGTGATCTAATTCCTAAGAAAGCTTCATATCCAATGAATCTAATTCAGGTAATGAACTATTATGATTGACTTCATAGCAAGCAGAAGCTGCAGAGAAGTCTCTATCACTAGCTTCTGGGCAGTTAATTGTTTCTTGAAGGCACACCAAACCATCCATCCTTCTTCCTGTTAAGAATAAAATAATAAATTCCTGTAAGACAAGTTTTATAGCATTGCTCAACCATTTCCAAGAGAGCTACTTAATGAAATAAAATAAAATAAATGTAGTGCATACATGAAATAGAAATGTGCGCTGATCCAGGAGAATAATGGTGGCCACCTACCAAGTCCACCTAGACCCCCACCATTGTTTCTCTCAGCATTTTCAGTTTCCTTAATTGGAGCACAACTTACTATTTTTAGCAGTTGTTCGGGTCTTGAACTTCCGGAGTGATTTTGAGGCCCTAAATAACGTTTTTTGCGGAATCTTGGGGTAACATGGGTCCATGGACCGATGTTTCCCTTCCCAAAGTGGTAGTGCTCAGATAGATCTTTCTAACGAGCTATTGTATGCGTCAAAGGGAGATTATATGCCAAAGTTACGACCCTGGGAAGTTGATGTACCAATTTACCCAAATGTGGCCCACAGTTTGGCGTTTCATCTTCTACCACAGGTTCATGTTGGGGTTTTCTCATGTCACTTGGCCTTTGAGTCAAGTCGCCAAGGGAGGAGCGAAAGCAAAATTCTTTTGGTTTGAATCACAACTAAAGTCATTCATAGAGTTGAAAGATCACCTCTGCATGGCACCAATGCTCACGTTACCATATTTACAACAACCATTGGAGGTCGAGACAGATGCCTCTGACTATGCTATTGGGGCAATCCTTACTCAACATGGGCATCTAGTGGCATATCACAGTGAAACACTTTCAGACACAGTCCGGAAGTATCCCACTTATGATAAAGAGATGTATTCCATTGTGCAGGCCTGCCGACAATGGAATTACATTTTGGGGAAGGAAATGGTCATCCACACAGACCATCGACCCCTGCACTTCATACAAACCCAAGGGAAATTGTAGAATGATCACCATCAGAAGTGGTCTACATACCTACAATAGTTCCATTTGAATATCAAGTATAAGAAGGGCAGCACCAATAATGTTGCAAATTTCCTCAGTTGACCACTGATCATGGCGTTAATCACCATGCTCAACTCTTGTGGGGACGAGACTTCTCATTGGCCACTTCTCTACAAAAGCGACCCAGAATTCGGTCACACGTACCAGACACTCTTGGAAGGTCAGCATGTTCTAGATTTTCACCTCCAGGATGTCCTGTTATGCCACCTGGGTCACCTTTATTTTCCTTCAAGTGAGCGTGCCAAGATGATTTGGGAAGCACACTACACTTGGGTTGTTGGGCATTTCGGGGTCGAGAAAATGGTGGCAGTACTGTAAAAGTATCTCTATTGGCCGAATCTTCGACAGGATGTTGGGAAGTACATCATATCATGTACTACCTATGCCATTACCAAACCGACCATCAAGAAGAAAGGCCTCTATACCCCACTGCCTACCCCTAGTCAAACTTGGGAATCCATCTCCATGGATTACATGTCAGGCCTTCCTTCCACTAAACATGGAAATGACTGTGTTTTTGTGGTCGTCAACAGGTTCTCGAAGATGGTCATTATGGTGGCCTGCAAGAAGAATATCACAGCAAAAGCCACTGCTAAACTCTTCTTTGAATGAGTGTGGGTGCACTTTGGGATCCCACAGTCTATCATCTCAGATCGAGACTGTCGGTTCTTCAATACATTTTGGTCTAGTCTCTGGTCAATGCTGGACACCAAACTCACTAAGTCCACAACCTTCCATCCTCAAACTGATGGCCAGACAGAGGTTGTCAATAGGATGATTGTACACATTCTGTGCATGTACAACTCAAAGCATCCATGCACATGGGATGAGAGCCTCCCCTATGTTCCGTACAACTACAACCGAGCTCTTCATAGCTTGATTGGCCACAACCCTTTTCAGGTGGGGTTGGGATTCCAAACACTATGCCCCATTGATGTGGCCATGCCACTTGCAGCTACTCACACAGATTCGGCTCATGTCCAGTCCAAAGAAGACAAGGCAACCATCTTCATTTAGCACATCCAACATATTCGCCAGTAGGTCCATGATATTCTGGAGAAATCAAATGCTAAGTACAAGCAGCGACACGATCAACATCGAGTGCCACACAAGTTTCAGGTGGGCGACAAAGTTTGGTTGCATGTGGAAAAGGAATGCCTTACTGGTGCTTATCGGAAACTGAGACCAATCTGCTATGGTCCTTACACCATTACTAAGGTTGTGGGAGACAATGCATTTGAGCTCAGCATTCCCCCATTCCTTGGCCTACACCCAGTGTTCAATGTGGACCACCTTCATCCATACTTTCCACCATTGTTAAACACATCCGCCAGTGCAGAACAACTCACACACAGAATTAAATCTAGATTACATGGAACAAGATACAAATGATCGGATCATGGACACGCAGATCAAGACCACTCACCAACAAAATATCCAATTGTATCGAGTTGTCAAAGCAGGCCAACTCCTTCACCAGGGCAAGTGGCCCACCAGGGACCAAGTTCAGCAAAATTTTCCTCATCTCATGGAGGAACTCAACGCAATGGGGACCATTGCTTCCTAAGGGGGGAGAAATGATCCAGGTGGATATTGGTGGCCACCTGCCAAGTCCACCTACACCCCCACCATTGTTTCTCTCAGCATTTTGAGTTTCCTTAATTGTAGCACAACTTACTATTTTTAGCAGTTTTTCGGGCCCTGAACTTCTGGAACCGTTTTGAGGCCCTAAACAACGTTTTTTGGGAAATCTGAGGGCAACATGGATCTGTGGACCCATGTTTCCCTTCCCAAAGTGGTAGTGCTCGGATAGATATTTCTAACGAGCTATTGTACGCGTCAAACAGAGATCATATGCCAAAGTTACTACCCTGGGAAGTTGATGTACCAATTTACCCAAACGGGGCCCATAGTTTGACGTTTCATCTTCTAGGGTTAGGTTTTGGAATGTTAAGGGATTTTCATTGTTTCTCAAGAATAAATAGGCCTTTGAGCCTCATTGTAACACAGTTCAGAGGCATGTAGCCACCACATCTCTTCTTAGAGATAAGCTACCATCGCCCTAGTTGGTTTATTTCCTGATGCAGGAGCACTCAGCAATAAAGCAAACAAAGGTAACAAAGGTGGACCAGAGGATCAGAACAAAAGAAAAGCGTGATTTAAAGTAGAAAAATATATTTAAAAAGGATAAAACAGATTTAAAGCGTGCATGCATGAAGCTTTTGTGGAGAAAATCAAGAGAGGATAAGATTGATCCTTACTAAAATTCTTATATAAATGTATAGTGTGATAGGGTGTGGGACAAGCATCTTAATTTGTGAGTGAAAAATGTAGTCGATCGTGAGCTCGATTCTAAGGCTGAAATGCCTTACCTATAACCGTGTTCTATTATTCATATTATAATATATGTGTATTGTGTTAATGGTGTGTCTGTGTTTATGTGTGTTTTGGCTATGTAATAAGAGAGATATATATCTTCCGCACAGTTAATTTTTGTATGGATGAATAAAGAATTTGGGATTTTGGGCAACCCCCAAAATCTCATTTTCATCAGGTGGTATCAGAGCAGTAAAAGATTTTGCGGAAAGAGGTACAATGTGTTAAAGATGGAGAGTTTATGGTCTTGCTATTGTGCAGGTGGCGGCAGCGGAAGGTGATGCAGGAGCAGGTGACTCAGAGAAAAGCCTGCACTTTCTATGTTAAAAATATGTTTTTTCCTCAGTTAAAAATAGGAAAAAAAATAAGACATGCTATCTTTTCTCTAAAAGTAGGATTAGCATGGAGAATAAAATTTACTAAATGGTAAAAAGCTTAAATTATTAGGTAAAAGCCGCTTTTGTACTAAATAAAGATTTACATTATGAGTAAAAAAGAAAAAGGATGTAAAAACTTAGCCGCCAAGGAGGAAAGATTTCCTTTCATGTAAAAATATGGAATTAGAAATTTTTATGCATGAACAATGAGAAAATGAATGTATTAGCAACTCTTCAAAGGAGAAAAAAAAACAGAGTGTGTCTTGGAGGAGAAGGAGAGCGCGGACCTATGTAAAACATATATTGGTTAACTGTGTAAAAAAAGATCATTCCGCGCTGTTCATAAGTTGATGGTTGAATAAAATAATTTGGGGATGCTTTACAAAGTCCATGGTGCGTATATTGTCTGTTATTTAATAATTGTATGCCTGTAGATCAATGGGAGGCGGTGGAAGTTTGAATGTTGAATGCTGTAACAATTCATATAAACCGTGGCAATTACACAAAATTTAACAGGGACCGTGGCTATGGCTGTCCAAACAATTCCATACGCTGCTATTATATTTTCCACAACATTTATTTGTAAGATCACAAAGCGTGGGTATGGTTGTTTGGTAATATTACATGGTGCGAGCTGTGTTATTTTGTTAGAAGATTGTGCCTGTTTGTATAATTTACAAGAAGCGTTCACCGGTTATATGATGCGCTTTGGCAATACTCAAATGTGTGAGCCGTCTAAAATTTTGTGTGCCAATCATGTATGTGTCTTGTTTCCACTATGAGGACAGTGAATAGATATTGAATTGCAGCAAGGGAATTGTTATTAGTTTGTGACAGTAATTATTAGTCTCCCATCATTGCACAAGGAGAAGATTTCATGACTGATGACAGGGAATTGGGAAAAGATCAAACCGGAGACATAGAAGATATTGCAATTAAACTAGGAAGACTGTCGTTAGAGCCAGAGACTGTTTCATCATTAGTGGTATCAGAGCCAGCCACTGACATAGAGTTGAATCTCAGGAGCAAGAGAAGGATGGCTTTCAGGGTTGGAAGAGGACGAGGACGTGGACGTGGTGGAAGAGGACGGCATGCTGAGAATGTCGAATTGAGGGAAGAAATAGAGGAGCTGCGAGCTAGGTTGGATGCACTAACCTCCGGCAGGAATATAGATGATGGAGACGTGAGTGAACCCGAAGCTGAAGCTATTGAAGAGGAAGCGGTAGAGATTCCTCCTGAGATGAAGCTCTTTCAGTCAGTGATGAAAGCCACATCTAGGCCATGGAACCAGTTAGTACCAGTATATCAAGGAGGACTAAATCCAGAGGAGCTGATTGACTGGATTAACAGCATGGAGAAATTCTTCGATTATGAAGAAATGGAAGAGGAGAAGAAAGTAAAGTTTGTTGTCACCAAGTTAGTAGGC